>CM060125.1:5728400-5995900 GCA_030522415.1 Channallabes apus | reverse complement strand
AACTTGCCATCTGCATATTATATATATCCGAGTAATTGGATAAAAGCTAGACGCTTTAATTTGATGTTTTGCTTAACTATATAAAACCATAAATCAGGGTATTATTTATGTAGAAAAGTAAACTTTAAAAAATGCAATAGCCACAGAGTTTAATTATCTTTAATTTTGACATTTAAACCTTATTTTTTGTGAATCAACATTTTTGTTTTTAACAGTAATTGCAGATGGCAAGTTGACTGTGTGTATATACTGTGCGTATACACACACACACACACACATATATATATATATATATATATATATATATATATATATATATATAGTTTAAAAAAATACACTGACATTCAGTTTTAATTTTAATTGAAGTGTCTATTACATCCTTTTCACGGTTTGCTTCGATCCTCTCGTATGTATTTTATCCTTTTTTTTTTGTCTCAATAAAAAAAAAAAAAAAAAAATATATATATATATATATATATATATATATATATATATATATATATAGAGAGAGAGAGAGAGAGAGAGAGAGAGAGAGACCATTTTGCTATACTAGACATTCTCGTAATACAGCGACGTAGGGAGAGAAAAAACTCGCCGCTACTGGGTTCACTCTGTTTATTTTGCCCTTTTTCCGCATTTCCCCCTGTACAGCCTGTAGGATCATGGGATATATCCGGTCCTCCGAAGTGTAAAATGAACGCGAAGAAAACGCACTAGAAGTATTTTCCTTGCGTTCGTTGGGATTTGAACGGCAATAAAAAGCTGCATGCAACGTTTTTTTGACACCGTATAACTGCGCAGCCGGACAAACGCACATCACCAAAGCCCGTGTGAACTCTCTGACTCCTACATGTAGAAAACCCCTTGGCACTTCATCCGCGCTCACCGGACACTACGAACGGCAGAAAACGCTCGATTTTAACGCCCGATAAGAGGTGTTTAATGTAAATTTCTCCCATACCTTGGAGGACTTGGGCCGCGCGCTTTTTCCTGCAAACGCTTGTGTAAACTCCATTGCGCGAGCGACTGTGTATCTGTGTGTGTATTTGTGCATCATGGTTGCGCTCCTCAGTAACGTGAGCAGCCCAACTAATCGATAATGGCATTCGTTGACAACGAATTTCATTATCGATAATTATCGATTAGTTGTTGCAGCCCTACTTGTTTTTTTATTTATGTGTTACACCACATTGCTGTTGAATTATTGAAAATGATTGAGCAGAAGGTGTTGCTAATGTTGTATTACAGCTTGCAGTGCTGTTGACTTGTATGGTGAACAATCCACATAATCAGATGTTTAAAAAAATGTGCGTTTGTTGATGAGCTTACAGAAACTGTCACCCTATGTTTATTTAATATTTATGGAAGGAATCTGCAGTGTGTGTGTTTTGAAACAGAGGTAAAGCTGTAAATTTGCGCTTTCCGACTTTGTACAGCCATTACGCAGAGGAGTCAGCGCTTTGTGGTTTCTTGGTAACAAGACATTTTTTTTTCTTAACTTCAAAACATGAGAAAAACAGACTGGTGCGTGAATGAATATGTATATCAGCTTTAACGCAAGTGAAAACAGGATTGAACTTTAATTGTAAAATTAAAAATTAGCAAATTGCTGTGATAGTAAGAAAAAAAAAAACACCTCTGGTTTCAACAATACCATACATGAAGCTGCATTACACTACACTGTTGCACTTCTAGTTACACATTTATTTTTAAGAGATGAAAATGTACGAGCAGTAACATTTATGACCACTGACATAACACTGCGGCTTACTGTTAAAATATAACTGATATTTTGATAATGATAGAAACCTACTGTTCTGTAGAAAACTCTTGTTCATGTGAACAAATGTGTAACCTTAACATTATTTTTCCTTTCTCAGGGCCTTAAATGTCCTACAGTATGTAGGTTTTTTTCAGGTGTTCCATTATTTGATACATGTAAAGATTATCTAAATGTTCCTTTGGATAATTACTGGTCTCAGACCTCTAACACACATACCCTTTGTGATAAAGAAAGACTCTTTATACATAGAAATGTCAGGGATTTCCAAAAAGGGTTAACCAAAAACACAAAAGGTTCAACTTTTTTTTTTTTTAATTGTGTGTAGAATTTGACATTCGAGATTTAATATTCCAGATCACATATAACTGCAAACAGGGGCCCAGAAGCTTTCTGTCTTTGATATTGCTTGGTGGTAAACAAATAAAACAGTACAGATTTTAACTTAATCTGACCCACTGATCAAGATTAGACTACAAAAGCTGGAATCATAATTGCAAATAAGAAGAAAGCAAAAGTTTCTCCTATTAATTTGGTGTTAGCTACAATGTCAGTGACATACAGTATATGTCTATTATTAGTATAAATACTGAATAACCATAGTCTGGTCCTAAGAGATAACACTTAATTGATGGACGTGTGCTCAAAGATAGAGAACACTGGTTGCCCAGAGGTCTCTTAAAATGGGATCTGAGTCACTCCCTAGCAGCCACTAAGCACCCTTCCTTCCTGTTTGTGGTTGTGCTAACCAGTTTGAAACCTCAAAAAAATGACGACTTAAGTTTGGTATGTTATCAATGTCATCATTTTGAGTATATCTGTTCCTACAGAGCATTCCGGCATTTTTTACACAATATTCAATGAGGCATTTGCAAAATGGTGATAAGAGGCTGGAAATACTCACTACAGTTAGTCATGTTAAACTTATGAACCTCCTTGGCATAGTACTCCTCCTCTGCATCAGGAGAATCCACAGGCTCCATCTTCTGCACCAGCTCCTCACTCAACTCCACAGTGCTATTATAGATGGACAGAACTTCTGCAGGTACTTCATCTCCTTTTCCTTTATCATCATCGTCGTCGTCATCATCATCATCATCATTATCTGGCTCTTTAGTCAGCTGTAGTTTGCTGAGGATCTGTCCACGGATGGCCTCGATACGCTTCCTTTTCACCAGCTCCAGGTTCAGCGGTTTGCAGGTTGATAAGGTGCCACAGTAACTCACACATCCCATCAGGCACAGCAGTGCCAACAGCAAACTCTGTGCCCTCATCATCCGCACTGGTGCTACAATGGTGTTGTTTTTACACTCTGAAGAAATCTCAGGAAGTCCAAGAGAGAAAATGGTTTTAGTGCGCGCACGTGTTTAATGCTTGTTCCATTTCAGGATTCCAAAAAAAAGTTTTCCATTGGCTGGTCGCTTGAATTAAAAAGTTCACGGTCAAAATCAGCCTCACTACACCACTGTGAAATTGCTGCCCATATCTGTCTTGCTGGCAGGCAGCATTGCTGAATCGGACACACAGCTTCCAAGATGAAGTCTCTCAGGAATGCAGCATGCTGCCACACAGCAAACTAAATACAAACTTGAATCAAAACTCTCTTAAAATATATTACTTACAGCACACAAGGCAACTTTAACAGCTTTGAAGAGTCCAAAATGGTAATATTCAAAAGGTGTAAAACAGCTTATTGGAGCTTTTAGTGCTGCTTCCTTGTTTCATATGCCTCACTTCAGTCTCAAGTTAAGGGGTGAAAGAGGAAAAGGAAGCAGCACAGCTTAACATAAAGCACACAAAACTTCCTTTACTGCAAAGCAATTTCCCCATTGAATTTAACCCATTAATTACAATAGCCTCAAATGCATTTTTCTTTTTTTTTTGTTTAAGAAGATAAACATAATCTGATGTATTCATAAATATACAAATCTTTCATCAAATAAACTTATCTGTAAATTAGGCTTCCAGGTTTAAAGAAAGGAGACGCAATTTCCAGCTGAGTGTTTTTCCTCCAAGGTGAAGTGAAGCAAATACTAGTTTGTACCTAGCCCCATGCCGACTGCACACACTAACATAATCCTCCAAGCTTAGATCAGCATTGTCCTTCCTTTCCTCCCTCCTCTTCTCGTTCCTTTTCCCTTTATCAGTCATTGGTTTAAAAAAAACAAAAAAAAAACGAATGGAACTTGGATGTAAACAGGACACCATGACAATATGCCGACAACCCTCCACGATCTAGAAGCAGTTTCATGAGCCTGCCCTTGAGAAAGGTGAGAATGCTGATGCAGCTAAAAACTGCTGCGGTTCCTATTTTCAGCTTGCTTAAATGAGTGTCCAACGCTTGGTTATGTTCCACATCAATCTTCAATCAGACATTGTTCCGTTTTTCTTAAATGTTCTTGCTTGTCAGAGCTCACTGAAGACAAATTTTTTTTATAAGAGCATAACGTTCCATCCAAGACAACTTTGGTGAACCACAACAGTTTTTCCGCTTTCATTAACCCTCCCGCCTCCAAAAAAAAAAATAAAAAATTTCCACCCAGGAAACAAGCAATCTGAAACATCTGTAACATATCAAAACGGTGACTTTTAGCTCAGGCATGGACTATCTATTATCAACACAACGTGGTGGAATAAAAAATATTAAAATGTCTGCAAACAAAACATTAGATGACAATTTCCTCGAGTTGCTTAAAAATAATAATTACTTGCTTCCCCAGAACTTTTTACAGCGCCATTAGCCAATCTATAGTTCCATGTAGTATGTGGTATATTATAATGTGGTATAAGATTTGTCAACATTTATGGATTTTAATTCATTTAAAAATGCTACACACTTTGTGAATCAACCACCACCAAAATAATGTGATCAGTTACTTTCCATTGGTAGATGAGCGAAGTCAGGAGTCCCCACTTAATATTTAAAAAAAGACTTACTTTTTTCTGTCTTCAAAATATAGTTATTGCTTTAAACAATATTTATAATAATAATAATATTCAGGACTTTTGTGATTTATGAACTAGAACATAACTATAACAACTAACACACTGTTTTGTTGTTGAGTATGAAATGACGGGGCAGTGGTGGCTCAGTCGGTTAAGGCTGTGGGTTACTGGGTTACTGATCGGAAGGTCGGGGGTTCGAACCCCAGCATCGCCAAGTTGCCACTGTTGAGCCCTTGAGCAAGGCCCTTAACCCTATCTGCTCCAGGGGCGCTGCTCCATAAGCTGGCAGCCCCTGCGCTCTGATCCCAGTTTCCTAATTGGGATGTGCGAAAATTGAGCAATTTCCCTCTGGGATTAATAAAGTTCTATAAAATTAAATAAAAAAAAAAAAATTAAATTAAAAATTAAAAATTAAATCGGTAAGATTTTATTTGTAATATTACATAGTATAGTTTGAAAATTTTACTGAAAATAGAATTTTTATTTATTTATTGTAATAAATACTAAGTTGATTGAAAAGGTGATGAATGTAGTCTTTGATATTTGCACTGTATATATGACCACAGAACTACGTATCTAAATGTATCGATTTATTGAAACAAAATTTAAACAGAAAACACATTTTTGTGTACGAGTATTAATTTTGTGTATAAAAATGAGTATAAACTTCCAGGTCATATTATGATCCACAGCTGTCTCAGAAGCCAGAGATCAGCTGACACATTTTCATCATCTCTTATGAGAAAAGTGTCACAAATTCATAAATGTAACTTTGCTATTAGTCCATAACATCATGTCCAGGCTATTTGTTTTCATTTCTAATCGGTCAGCAAACAGAAAAGGAAAACTTCTTAGGTTTTACTATTGAATTATTATAATAGCTTGCCGACTTTTACAAAATGCAAAATTTGTTGACACATGTAGCTATGGTTAAAAGTATTGGACACAACAATCTGATGCACCTCTATGCTGTAACTATAGCACACACTAATCATTCTTAAACCCACTGCCTGCTACACTACACATCGGGCAAGGTGTCCTCTGCTGTCTGTGTGAAGTTTTTTTTACAAGTTGACTTAAGTAGGATGCATGGATGGCAGATGAAGTAGCATTCATTTGCATTTTGGACTAGCAAATTAATTTATGAATTGTGCACCTCTGAAATACATCTCATTAGATGCTGCTGGCTGCATGTGATAGCCTTGAGTCTCTCAGCTCTCTATGCCATATCGTTCAAAATGCCGCAAAATGATGCACAGCTCCAGTTCTATTGTGCCCATGGCCTCTGTGTGAAGCCTGTATCTGTCTGCACCGCTGTATATGAGGTCAGGAGAGCGAAGCTGTGGCCCTCCACCAACAAACATCTGGGCCAGCTGTTCCTGCCAGGTGCCCACTGGCCTCCATGTCACACATTGCAGCCGGTGCTGTCCAGGGCTTGAGGGCACATGGCAGTAGCCGTAACCATACAGTTGACATCTACCAAAAGAGTCTTGATGCCAGACCTGTAAATGAAGCTTTGGCCAACCTGAAAAAAAAAATTATAAAGTCATTCACAGATGGCAGTCTGATAACAGGCCAGACAAGTTTATAAAATAAGGATCTTAACAAACCTTGAAGGCCTTTAGTGGAGTAATGCAAATCAATAGGATGACTCCAATAAGCCATATCTCCTATCTGCGGTACATCCACTTGTGTTTGTCCCTCCTTTAGACCAGACAGAAGTCTCCATGCTCCACCTAATAGAAAATGATAATATCAGTATTGTTCACACAGCAAAAAAAGAAAGAAAATATTACAAAAAGATTATATAAGGTACCTGTATGAACTCCCCACTTGCAGAACAGGCTGTTCTCAGGGAAACCACTGGCCCCAATGATTTGGCCGATTATATGCAGCTCTGCCATGTGACGTGCTTTGATCTATGGAATTATCAGGATTGCAGCATTAGATATATTACCAATTTTATTAAACACAACAGTGTATGTTAAGTTACTGATTGAATGTATTACTATACAAAGCCCTTCGTTGTTTGCTTTGCTCTATTAAATAAAGATATATTTATATACATTATATTATGAATATAAACAATAAGTAAAAGACTTGGCGTTTGCTGTTCAGTTGACTTCATTTTATTGCCACATAACATTGCTGAGTCCAGACCTGGACACTGAAACAACCGCAAATAACAACTGCCTCTAGAGACTTGTACCCTGGACACTTTGCATGATGGAAGCATCTCTTTGTGTGCTTCACTTCTTACCCTGAAACAGCCATCACTCTGCAATAGGGTAAATCTGGACTCATCAGACCACAAACAACAACTACATTTTTCTTTTTTCTGACCACATTTTTCCCACAAAAGTTAACTAATAATGCATTTGACAGTTCCTAACCAGTTATAGTACTTTTAAGGTTTTCATTGCTTGAACCAAGCCAATAATTTGACCTATCTGAAACTATTTCTACCAGGCAATCTAGTTACAACTATTATAGCAGATGCTTCCTAATATTAGCTTTTGTTTTTGTCACTTACATGCAACTTTCTTCCTTTTAAAGTTAACAAGAAAAAAAGAGCTTCTTATATGGAAACTGCAAAGCACAACATCTTTAGTCTAATTATTTCCACTTTAAACCAGTACACAGTGCTGGTACTTGGTATTCCTTTCATAACTTTTAAGTAATCCTTTCTTTTCAGAAAACTTAACCTTATCAGTATTAGACTATACATTTTCCTTTTAACGTTACATCATATTTAGCCAACAATATTCTCTTCCAACTAATAATATATCTGGAATCTTGAAATGTTGTTTTGTCATTGTCGTATAGACTATTATGAATAATACGATCAACGGAGTCTTGTATTCCGATAACTTGACAGCAAATGCTAACCAATCCGCCGATACGGATAGTCACGCTTTATAATCT
Organism: Channallabes apus; assembly: GCA_030522415.1. NCBI lineage: Eukaryota > Metazoa > Chordata > Actinopteri > Siluriformes > Clariidae > Channallabes > Channallabes apus. Next base: position 5,988,249 of record CM060125.1, on the reverse strand, counting down.
GGCTAGTTACTTCTGCAAGCTAGTCAGCTAAATAATCATTCGCTAACGATAGCGTCTCAGCATGCAGAGAAAGAAGTCCTTATGAACAAATACACATACCCAAGTCGAGTCATTAGGTAGTTACTTAATACACAAACTTGGATCTGTCTTAAAGCAAACGGCTAATATTGCATTTTACAAGCATTATTTGTTTACACTCCTGGTATTCTAGAGCCTGACTTCCTTAGCAACGACTTTCTGTCTACGTGATTGGACAGAGTAATGATCACGAAAATCGTTGCCGCCACCTAGTGCCTAAATAATGACTTACATTCCAGACGTGTATCTTTTGTTATGCTTATTAGTTGCATGAGTTTCCTTCAGTTGGTTAGTTTGTGGATCTCTTTTTCAGGAGAGGAGGTGAAATGCACGTTCACTTGGAATAAAGTCTGGGGGAAAAAAGTCCATCGTTGTGTTGGACAAGACTTTTTATTTATTTATTGAAAATACAAATTAAATGTATTGTTCTTTGATCTCATGCTCAATTAAAAAAAAAAAGTAAGTCAAATGTCAGGTTTCATTTCAAAACCATATTTTTTTCCTTATTGCTATGATGCAGAAGTAACTTTTCTCCTAGTGTTGATGATAATAGTTGCAACTACTACAGTAAATAACAGCTTGCTTGGTCAATGGCACCTTCTGACCAATGGTCTTATTTGTTTATTTGTTTTATTTCTAGTTTTAGAGTTTACCATTGTGGTGTTTTAGGAAAGTAACACTAATTATTCAAATACCATGATGAAAATCAGCTAGTGATTTGCATGCATGCAACTTTGTTTATATAAACACTGGGAAAATATTTAATAAATAGCTTATTTTCATAATTCATAATTCTATAATGGAGAATCTCAGAACGATAGAGACAGGTAAATGGGTTGTAAAATATTTATTTGAGATTAAAATGGTTTGCTAAAATATGTAGAAAGGTGCGGTGGTGTAGTGGTTTGCACTGTCGCCTTGCACCTCCAGGGTCTGGGTTCGATTCCCCGGCCAGGCTCGATTCCCGTCTCTCTGTGCATGGAGTTTGCATGTTCTCCCCGTGCTTGGTGGGTTTCCTCCGGGTACTCCGGTTTCCTCCCACAGTCCAAAGATATGCAGGTTAGGCTACTTGGCGTTCCTAAATTGCCCATAGTGTGTGATTAAGTGTGTGTATGTGTGTGTGCCCTGCGATGGATTGGCACCCTGTCCAGGGTGTACCCTGCCTAGTGCCCAAAGTCTCCTGGGATAGGCTCCAGGTCCCCCGCGACCCTGAACACAGGATTAAGCGGTATAGAAAATGAATGAATGAATGTAGAAAGGTACAACAGTGATGTAAAAGGAAATTTATTGGTATATTTCATTAAAAAAATTAGTTGAATTGACTAAAAGATTATATAATTATTATCTTTTTCTCTCTGTCTTGTCTCTGTGACCAAAAATTCTCAAAGTGCCAAAGTTTTAGGAGTAGGAGAAGAAGCAATTTATCAGTATTCTTAAAATAGGAAATCAATCCTATCTCAATCAAAATATAGGACAGCTCTTCAAGTATCCTAACTGGTTAAAAGTAGTGAGGAATGGCGGTCAGGCAGAAACACACACGGAGGAAAGACATTTTTGTAACACAGAGTGAGACGGAGCTCATGAAAGATACTTTTGGACAAAAATAATGGTCCCAAGCACCGAAGAGGAGGCTTATGTGAAACCATTATCACAGCATCAACAAGCAAAGATTAATGGATGCAACATGATCATCAACTTAATATCCATCATCGACTTAATACAGTGAAACCTCGGATTAGCTTGTGTTCCGCAAGATGAGCAAAGTTTTTAAATACGTTTTGATTTGGAAAACGAGCGTTGTCTTGCGCCTCTTGTTTTGACGCCGAGTGTCACGTCATCACAACCGAGCAAACGGTTTTTCTCTCTCTTGCGCTGCGAATTGTGGGTAATCTTCACCCCTGCTGGGTCTTAGTGCTCGTCTCTTACTGGTATAATCAACATCAGTGCACACTCGACTGTTTACTCTAACACTGTGACCACGTGTGTGTAAAACATTTTATTTTGTGTTCGGAAGCGTGTGTGTACAGCGCATGTACCGTAACACACGGTAACATAACACACATGTACACACATGTGGTCGCGCGAGTAAAGAAAAAGAAATTCTCAATACAGAGGTTAAAAAAACATTTTCTTCCTCAGCTCACCGCTGTGTGTGTTTGTGTGTGCGCTCGTGCGAGCGCAACCCGACACCGTGCCGGCCATGCACACGTGCGTGTGTGTGTGTTTGTTTGTGGGCTGTTGCGCACACACACACACACACACACACACACACACACACACACACACCTACACACACAGACATTAATGCAAAAGACACACACTCTGCTCTGATACACAGAGGTAACCCACTGCGCAATGTGACGTCTTTTCCATGTCATTTTTGGACGTCCAATTTCCGTCCATTGATGGGGTTGTTTTGTAACACCATGCGACGTCTTTTTTTCGACGTCTACCACACGTCTAATGCTGACTCCAGCGAGTCAACGATCTGCAAGTCGTTTCGCCGGCCGACGGCGCATGGGGCTGTAGCTTGCCCCAGCGCTTGCGCAGCGTCACCGTTGGGCTCCGCCACGAGATCCGGTGCCGGGATCTTCATCTCGCCGCTCCGCGTTGGTCGCGTTGCGTCGCTCGCTATCGTGGAGATACGAGTTGGATTGATTGCTTCCCAATGCAAATGGCTGAGAGTACTTATTCACCACAGCACAGTACAGTACAGTACGCACGGGAAACACATTCACTCGAGAACCAGACCCAATTCAGCCTTAGAATGAACCGGAACACATTCAACAGGTCTCACACACACATACTCAACACACCCAAACTTGGCCGAAGCCATTAACCCAAGCAAATTTCCTCAACACGGTGACCACAGCAGCCCGCCGCAAAGCATGACGGTCGTCAGCCGCTGCCCCGCCCACGCCACCATATGTTTTTCTTTTATTACATTTTCCTGTTTTCCTTTAACAGTTTTTATTTTATTTAAAGCCTATAATCAAGTTACTTATGTTTTTCTTTATATTGTATTACTATATAAAATAGAGTGACGTGGGCGGGGCAGCGGCGGACGACCGTCATGCTTTGTGGCGGGTTACTGTGTTCATGTCTTGGGGAAATGTCTTTGGTCTAAGCCAGATTAGGTCAAATGTTGAACGTCAAAATGACGTCCAAATAGTGGACCTAGTTTGGACATCGAATAGATGTCCAGAATTGGTCATGGACCGACGGACCCAATATAGACATGATCTGCACGTCTATCCGACATCCAATGTTTAGTGGGATGGCGGGCGGATCACCTAACCACTGAGCCACACCAGTGCCCGTATATTTAGAGCGCATTAACACACTAATGTTTTAGGCTAACATATCATACCTCTTTGTAGTCTTTTTGCACACACGTGCGGGTGCGTTACAATAAGAATAAGGATAATAACAATAATAAATTCGGAGAAATACTACTACTACTACTACCTCTAATAATAATAATAATAATAATAATAATTCTGAATGGAGAAAGTGCAGTCAAAGAAGTACCATCATTGAAGGAGAGAAAAAAATGAAGAATAAATACATATCAGTTTGAGCTTGACACGTTTAGGAGCTCTGTCGCTTGCTGTCAATGGGCGCCTCAGAGAGACATCCCATTTTCGGCTTCACAATACTTCAGACTGAAACACGACTGCCCCCTACAGGTAATGAAGGGCATTTTCACAGCTTCCCACGCGCAACCGCGGCCAGTCACGGGATTCCTTTTCTCGAAACGTGCGTTCTTAATGGCCAGATCTGTACTTTGTTGATGGATCTAGCTTTAGAGACCATGTAGGAAGTCACACAGGGTATTCAGTAGTGATGAAGTGATTTTATCTCTAAGTTATTTGTAGAACACAGGATAATCTCATACCCAGACCGTCTCTGAGCCGTCATGTGTTGTGTTTGAAGGTTCTGTAGCACTTGTTTAACCTGATGTGGAGAATACAAAATTAAAGGATGAGAGAGAACAATCTTTTCAGCATCTTGTACCATCACCGCACAGGTGGCAAACCTTGTGGCACAGCATCTAAAGTTTTAGATAAGAAAGCAAATGGTCTCACCCCCCCATGCTCCTGTGCCAATACAGCAGAAGCGGTGCCCCCGTGCTCACACGCATATAGATGGAACGGTTTTTGATAGTTAGGCAGGCCCAGTGCTGGAGCAGAACATAGGGCCTTTTTCAGTTCCTTGTATGCCTCAATCATGTCAGCAGTCCATGTCAGAGGCTGTTGGAGCGGATCATTGTGTGAAATGGCTGTCCTGGTGCGTTTTTCGTAGAATGAGCAGTCAGGAATCCACTGACCACAGTAGTTGATCAGTCCCAGGAAAGCTATGAGAGCATGTTTAGTGCTGGGACGTTTAGTGTCGAGAATAACCTGGATTAATTCCTTTGAGAGCCTTCTTTGGCCTTGGGAGAGTTCAAAACCCAGGTATTTTACGGTGTCTCTGCAAAACTGTAATTTAGTCTTTGATATCTTGAAACCCTTCTGTGCCAGGTGTTTCAGGAGACAAATGGTGGCTTCTTCGCAGACGGCAGGCGAAGCGGCAGACACCAGTAGATCATCCACGTAAGATAGGACAACAGAATCAGTGGGGAGAGTTAGATCACCAAGTGCATCTCTTACTACAGCCGAAAAAAAAGCCAGTGAGTCAACACAACCCTGCAGAAGACGAGACCAGGTGAACTGTCACCCCCTGTAGGTGAAGGCGAACAATGGCTGTGCCTGCTCTTCCACAGGAACACCGAAGAAGGCAGAGCAAAGGTCAATAACAGAGAAATGCGAATGATGACAAGGTATAGAGGAGACGATGGACAGCACATCAGGCACAACAGGTGCTACAGGGATAATTATGTCATTTATTTTTCTCAAAACTTGTGTAAATCTCCACGTACCATCAGGTTTCAGTACTGGATTAATAGGTGTGTTATAAGAACTTACACATGGTTTAACAACACCCTGCATGAGCAATGAGCTTAAAATTTCATCTATTCCTGAGGCCTTGGCAACATTGCGAGTAACATTGCGGGGCTGGAACTCTGCGGGCATCCCTATGCATCATATGCTCCTACCTGCATCCCTGAGAAGGGATTGGGTTTATATTGCTGATGCTGTTGTTGTGGTTGTACTCGCTGTGGTGGCTGCTGTGAGGGATTAGGAGAAAACACCTCATTAGCATCATGCCACTGATCAGCATTCAATCAATTGTACACATTTTGTCCACTACGTCCCTCATCAAGGGCCTTTGTGCGACATTCACGAGCCCAGTGACCTTCCTTATAACAATAATAACAATAACCAGATCTACGGGGTGCACTCTGACCCTGCAGACCTCCTCTACCTCTTCCACAGCCTCCTCTACCCCCCTTTCTTCCACCTCTGTATCCTTCACTCTCCACAAACAAACATGCCACTTGTCTGTTTTCTAAAATACTGTCTCCTTCCAGCATTCTCACATGCTCACCTAATTTTTTAATAGTCGTTGTAGAACGGTCTGACAATTGAAACTTTAAAATCTTCATGATTTCTGGTCGACAATTATTCAAAAGGTGGTAAGGAAAAGTGGGTTAGTGTTTTCTTCAGGGAGGGGCATACCACCCAAAAGGGTCCAGGTCACTCGAAATCTCTCGGGAAACCTGGATGTGGTCTCACTCTTTTCTTGTTTACAATTAGTTACCTGTGACAGATCCTGACTAGCTTGTTGACGTGCAAGAAGATAAGTAGTTAGCTCATCTTTTAAGAGTTTCATAGCCTCATTAGAATTACCCCAAAGAAAATCATATTCCTTCTTTTTTCATCTCCCCCCCCTCTACGTCTTCATGTTTCACCACTACAGTCCATCTGTCTTTTTCAGGATCTAAACATTTAACATCTTTATCAAGTCAGCCTCATCGTACCCATCTCCCAAAACCGATTGCAAAATAAAGCGATAATCCGCACCCACGAGCTGACAGTGCCTAGAAGCCTTTATCAGCATATCAACAAAATGCAAAGGTTTGTTGGGAGAAGGGAGCATCTTAATAATGTCATTCAGCGTGCTTACGGATGGTGGAAGGATTTTTGGACCCTTTGGTCCCATAGAGAAAACAAACGCAGTGTTTTCTTGTTGAGGTTTGGGCCGAGACCTCTCATTCGTCATCACCTTCATCGTCCGAGTTATCAAAATCCTCACCATCAGTATCCTCGGGATCATCCGAAAGAGGGCTGTCAGGAGTTCGTCCTGACACCTTCTTGGGAGTCTTTCCCTTTCCTGAGGCACACACTTCCATCGAAGGTGAGCACGGTTTTGTGGGTACGTGGGAGACTCACAAAAGGATTGGTGGGATTCAAATTAGGATACATTTCTCAATAATTTGTTGGTTAGATGCTGATGTCAGCATGATATGGAGGAGGGATCGGAAAGGTTGAATGAATGGGCGGTTGGAATTTTGTTTCGGGTGTGACCTTTGGAATCTTTTTCTTCTGTAGTTTAGTTTCTTTTATGTCTAAGTATTTATCCCAAAGAGCTTTCATTTCTACCCATTTTTGATAACATGAACCCATGTAAGGATAATCCCAACCTGGGTCACCCATACCCTCATATATCTGAGAGTAAGCAGAGGCTAGATATTCAGGCTTAAAAGTACCTCCACGTGGATAGGTTAAAAATTTTAATTGTGGTTCAGTCCACCCTGATAAATTATCAAGCCAAGGTGTGGTAAAGTAAGTGAGTCCACACCTATTCATCCAGTCGTGTGGAACCTCTTCTGGGTCCGGCTTTGGATAAGTAGTTGTGTTCTTATTACCCATTTTATAAATGTGAATTAACCTGCGACAGAAAGAACCAATATCTTCAGCAAACAACACACAATACAACAACAAAAGACAACAAAAAGAGCTCAACAATGACAACAACAAAGAGCGGGCAACAGAATACAGCTTCCACACTATGCTTCAGTTCAAGGAAATTTTCAGAAGCGAGCGCGCGCTATACTGGCGTAAAAGCCACAAGACAATCCTCCCCCATACTATATATGGTCCAGATACCAAAAACCAGGGAGCATGCTTGCTCTAACCTTATAGAGAAAAATAAAAAAGCAGCACTCACCTGATTAGAGGTATCCCAGACGAGCCCCCAAATTGTTTTCAGCCTGTATTTTGCTTCCCGCCTGGCCAGGCAACCCCTCAATAATACAGTCCGTGCTTAGTCAGAAGTTTATTGTGGAAGACAGGAGTATATATACGCACACACACAAAGAACCAAAGAAAAGGTGGGTGCAGGAGTGTTTACCTCTGGTCTGGAATGTTTAGAAAAGATAAGGTAAAGAAGAACATAAAATTGGGAGTAGCTCTGCATTTACAAGCGTTCAACAGTTTTACGACCTTTAACATAAACTACTATAGGATGTGTTTATTGAAAGTGCAGTTTGTGTCGAGGTGTAAGAGAAAGAAAAAACATTCTGTTCTCATGCACACAGAATATCATGAAACACACTAAAAATCAGATATTCCCTACACGCGGGGTGGAAAAATACCCAACCCGCGCATCACTAATGGGTCACTTAAGCACAAAATAACATAGACGCAAATGATCAAGTGTTTAATTGTTGTTGTCGTTTTCGCAAACATGATTTTCCCAGCTTGGCGTTTATAAATATTCAGACAAACTGAATTTAAGAATGCACCCCTAGGAACCTAGAACACAAACACACACACCAAAGAGCAAAGCAGAGATTCACACCTCTGACAGTCTTTTGTCTTGTAAATGAGGTCCTCATTCACCTTCCAATCCCCCCAATCCCCACTCTTTGTTTGTACTGATTCAAGATTCAAGATTCTTTATTTGTCACATGCATAGTTATACAAGTACAACACGCAGTGAAATGTATCCTGAACTGCTCCTACTTTGTGCAAATAACAGAAGAAACAAAAGAAATAATCTATAAATAGAAATTGAAATAGAAACAACAACAACAACAAAAAATAGAAACAATTAAATTAAAAATATTCCTTTAGGGAAAAAAAAGGTGCAAATGTAAACACAATAATAAAGTGTGTATATGAGCAGGATAAAATGTAGTGCAAGTAATGCTTACAGTCCAGACTAAAGTGCAGTGTGCAATGTCAGCACAGCAGTGTGTGGGTGAACTGGTACAGTCCTATGAACGGGAGAGTGGCCCATCATGGTTGAGAAGTCTAATCGCCTGTGTATAAAAACTCCTCCTGAGTCTCTCCATTTTGGCCATAATGACCCGGAACCTTCTGCCTGAATGCAGAAGTTTGAACAGTCCATTATTGGAGTGTGACAAGTCCTTAATGATTCGAGCTGCCCTGGTTTTACATCTCCTGGTGTAGATGTCCTCCATGGAGGGGAGAGTTAACCTGCAGCAGCGTTCAGCTGCCCGGATCACTCTCTGGAGGGCTTTCCTGTCCTGTACACAGCTATTCCCAAACCAGGATAAAATGCTGTGTAAAGATGCTCTCAACAGCACCCGAGTAGAAAGCCTTAAGGACAGCAGGGGAAACCCCAAACTTCCTCAACTGCCTCAGGTGGTACAGACGCTGCTTTGCCCTTTTCGTCTGAGCACAGATATACTCAGTCCAAGTCAGATCCTCTGAGATGTGGACGCCCAAGTACTTGAAGCCTACTGTAAACTGTAACTGTGTTTGCTATAGAGCACTTGGTTATACACAGTACTTTAATGTATGGAACACTTACTTAACTTACTGGTTTGGTTTATTTTATTTGGTATCGCTTATTACCTTATTCAGCAAAATAAATAAATTATTAACGTATTGAAGTATTGTAGTTAAGGACAAAAAGAGACCCTGTGCTTGTGTTTAGGACTAATGCTGAACAGCCGTGTTCATAGGCTCCTGCATTTCTCCGTTTAACACACACACCCTTCCCCCCGACAAACACACACACACACACACACACAGAGCAGTTAACACCATGTCATACTGCAGTATTCTCCATTGAGGTTTCTAACATTCCACTCCCAAAGTTTGTCTTTGCTCTTTTGATGGAGTTCTTAAAACCCAAAACATTTATTTATACTGAGAAAATAATAATAGATAATATATAGATAAATAATAGTAGGCTAGTAGGCACGTTGTTTTTCATATAACTTAAATGGCTGAATGAAGTTAAATATACACAATAAATTAATAATTGCGTTTGCTTTACATTTGAGCACTCATGTGTAAATAGCTTTTTCATTGCATATATACTACCATATCATATATTTGTGTCTAATACTGTTTTATTCATATAGGATAAATGTTCTTTTTGTGATACGTTAAATGAATCTCTGATTCATTTGTTTGTTGAATGTGAGAAAAGCAAAAAATTCTTAACTCTTTTAAAAGACCACCTCTTGAACCACCTTAATGTATCTCACTCCTTTACTATTAAAGATATAATCTTTTATTATGAGAATGCGGAAAATAAACCGCTTGAATTTGTTGTTAATTATTTTATTTAACATGCTAAATACTTTATACATAAACAGAGAATTAAAAAGGAACAATTGTATTTCCATTTTACCTTCTAGAAATGACCTCAATTTTAAACTCTTTTAAATTAATTCAATTTAATAATCTTTTATTATCTTTTCACGGTTTATACTTAATTTCAATCCTCTCGTGTATTTTAACCTTTCTTTCGACTCTCAAATCTATAGTTCTTATTTTTAATTAATGAAGAAAATTTATTTTTTTATTATTGCTGCAGTTATTATTCTTAAATGTGTTTAACATGTTCTGTATTTTTTTGTATTGTCTCATAAAAAAAAAAAAAAACTCTGGCCTCCAAACTCAGCCTGTACAAGCCAATCCCTTCCCCCAAAAATTGTATGAATGTCTGCAACAATCACTAACCATTAAAATGTTAAGAATTTAATTAAAGCACAAATATATAAATTATATTTAATTTATAAATAATATTTTTATTTTATATATATATATATATATATATATATATATATATATATATATATATATATATAAAAAAAACTCATGCTAGGGTACTTTTACTACGCTGAAGTACCATTTAAAGCCATTTATTCATTTATCTTTTATTTGCTTACTTACTTACTAAGTAGCGAATGCTTTAGTAAATGGCTCTAAAAACTACGGCAATATAAATGACAATGGAATATCACAGAACGTGCGAGTTGACGACAATGCACCTATCACTAACTATTAAAATGTTGGATTTGAATTAAAATGCCACTTATATATACATTCGTTTTTAATTAAATTCTTAAATCATCGTGTTCACCCATAAACACCGGAACAAAAGGTCTAGGAACAAAACGTTTTTTTTTTTTTGCATTGAGTTTAATCATGCAGCACTTTTAGTATTCATAGTAAAAGCAACCCAACGTTTGTGATAAAAGTTCCGGAAATTACAGACATTTGACCCAGCATAAACAACCCAACGATGTGTTTACAGAAACCCAGCATTTTTTAGTGTACTACTACAGTAATATGCAGTGACGGAATGGCCATCTGGAGCACCGGCACATGGAGATTGTAACAATTAATTGCAATTTCAATTAAAAGTTGAAGTCTTGTTATTTAATAGCCACAAACCAAGTTTTGGATATAACCATGCCAATACATTATCAAGTTATGCCTCAGTACTAAATGCATGTTTGCAATTGAGATTTTTTTCTAAAGCTATGAAACACATTAGCACTCACCTCACAGTTGCTATAATTTAATGATAATCATAAGCAAAAAGTGTAAAACAGGCCGCCGTGGGCCAGTGGTGAATAGCTGACACTCAGTGCTTAAATAATAGTATAAAATCGTCCAGACCCTGGTTCAAATCCCGCTCTGGGTGAAAATGTAATAAATGTGAATCCGTTGTTTTACACTTTTTGCTTATGATTATCATTACATTATAGCAACTGTGAGGTGAATGCTAATGTGTTTCATAGCTTAAGAAAAAAATCTCAATTGCAAACATGCATTTAGTACAAACCGGCACTTCGGGAATCGAACCCGGGTCGACCGCATGGCGGCCGAATCACCTAACCACTGAGCCACACCAGTGCCTGTTTATAGTTAGAGCGCATTTAGGCTAATATATCATACATCTTTGTAGTCTTTTTGCACACACGCGGGTGCGTTACAATAATAATAAGAATAAGCATAATAACGATAATAAATTCAGAGAACTATTACTACTAATAATAATAATTCTGAATGGAGAAAGCGCAGGCAAAGAAGTAGCATCATTGAAAGAGAGAAAAAAATTAAGAATAAATACATATCAGTTTGAGCTTGACACGTTTATGAGCTCTGTCGTTTGCTGTCAATGGGCGCTTAACACATGTTCGGCTTCAGTAGACACACAATACTTCAGACTGAAACACGACTGCCCCCTACAGGTAATGAAGGGCATTTTCACAGCTTCCCACGGGATGCCGCGGCAAGTCGTGGGATTCTCTTTTTTTAATTAAATTTGTGCTATTACAAAACTTAACTGGGTTGATGCTTTACCGCTTGCACTAATGAGCTATCGCATGCAAACTAACAGAAATACACACTTAACCCCGCATGAAATGCTTACGGGTCGACCCATGCCTGTGCCATTCTGTAGAGGGCCGTATAAAGGCCCACCGCTAGAACAATTACAACATACATGAAGAAACTAACTGCCATACATAAAGCAATCTTTGTGCAGGAAAAAAACAAGGAGACTGAGGAAGAGAAAGACGGTCCGTGTCCCATCACCTTTCGCCAGCTGTGTACCTGCATGTCAGCATGGCACAGTCCCCGGAACTGCACATGCATTTCATCCCTTCCCCTTTCTTTCCGTCCTCCCTCCTTTAACCCTTTCCTTCTCTATTTTACCTAAATAAATTATCCCTTTTCCTGTAAGACCTCGCCTCGTGTCTGTGCTCCATGGTGCCACCCGTGCAAATAGGCTCGAACCCGTTACAGATACCAAATCCCGAGCCCAAACCTCATTTAAATTAAATTAAATAAGGGAGATTTCCTGAAGCTCAAATCTCCGAAAACTACACTTGTGACACAATAACTAATATTTAAAACATTTTGCAGGATGCCGTTTGGAGAAACCAGAGAATAAAGAATAAACCAGTTGTTGGGTCAAAATAACCCAATCAGGTGTTCATTTGTAAATTACTCAGTACATCTCATATGACCCAACATGAGCAACACAATGTGTTTAAAGTACCCGAAATAACCCAGAATTTTGACCCAGCATAAACCACCCAACGATGTGCTTACAGAAACAACACTCTTTTTTGAGTTATTGTAATGTTTTATTCTGAAAGGCTATTTTAGCAGTTATTTCTATATTTAAAGTTTGATGTATTATTGAATTTAATTTTTAAAATAACAATAAACAGATACAAACAGAGATATATAACAGTTCATTCTTCGTACAAATAAAATTATCAGCTAGTGAACTTGATATTCTGTCCAAACAACATTTAACTAATGTTTGTATTTTTTTTACTCATTATTATACAATAAATATCAATATCTCTGGTTCAGATTTTTTATTTTTGTTGTATAAAGTTCTCAGATGTGAAAATTACAATCACTGCAGTATTTCTTCGATACAACATATTGTTAAGACGTTTATGACTTAATTCTATTTAAGGCTGCGTAGAGTGAAAAATGTCACTTTGCGCCACCTGGTGGTCATTTCATGAAAGCTTTAAAATGCAAATGATTTATTTTGGCAGCTGCCGTTTTCCCACGGCGGTGAGCGCGACGGTAATAAGCATTCTTGTTGTCCACCTACTGTACAGAGGCAGACAGTACTCGGGGCTGTGGCCATGAACAGACACGTGGTGCACATGGACCCTACTAGGAGCCTAGACTGTCTCTTTTGTGGGAGGGAGGAAACAGTGGACCACCTGTTCTTAAAATGCAAAATATTGGGAAGGCTGTTTTCTCTGCTTAAAACCTGGACAAATGAGTTACAAGTTACATACACGGGCCAAAATATAAACCAAAAGACAAATCTCACTCTAATAAACTACATTATAGGCCAGGCAAAACTCTCAATCTGGCCCAGAAGAAAAAACTAAATGCAGGGGGGTGGCACATACTATGCGGGAAGAATGGTAATAGTATTGGTTAGAGCAAGACCAAAAGTTGAGTTCGCCTTCCTAAAGATGACCCACAGACTACCAGAGTTTGACCAGATGTGGGCACAAGGGGACGTTTTATGCTCCATAGACAGGAACTGAGAGACACTCAGTTTAAACTTTACATTTACATTTACATTTAGGCATTTGGCAGACGCTCTTATCCAGAGCGACTTACAAAAAGTGCTTTAAAGATAACATCACTGGATACATACTTACACTGGGTTAACTAGGTTAATAACTAAGTGCCATTAGTCCAACACAACATTAGTCCAAGTACTGGAGAAACAGATGCGTCTTGAGTCGTCGTTTAAAAATAGTCAGTCTCTGCTGTACGGACATCTAGAGCAGTGGTTCTCAAAGTGTGGGGCGGGCCCCACTAGTGGGGAATACAGACATGACAGGTGGGGCGCAATGAACGGGAGGAAATTAGTGGAAAATAATAGGAAAGTACCTATTCTAATTTATGCTTTTCTTTATTGATAATGAAGAGCGTATGCTCAAAACAATCACGCACAAATAAATGGATCATTAATACAAGTAAATTGAATTGTAACCTGCTCGACCCACTGGGCAGCGCTGCGCGACTCTGACAGAAATAAACCGCGCCGACCATCAAAGTACATTTTACCCCGCTGGGATGCGCACGTACAAACCAGGCATGACAAGACGGAAACAATATTAAACAGTCCTGACATTTTAAATAAAAACACAGTGGGTCGCGCAAGTTTGTGATTCGAGCGGCGCTGTGCGATCCACCGGGCTGCGCGAATAAACCAGATCATTTCTGCGCTATCCAGATAGTCGCGCTGCGCTGTATTTACGCAGATATTTGGTTCAATCGGGTGCCACGGTTTCGTCCCACTTTTGATGTTTTTGGCTTCACGTACACTTCGACAATGGAAGTAGACGGTGCAGCAGCAGTGAGTTTGCTTACATGTGACAAAACCAACAACGAGGAGATTGTAAAGAAAAAAAGTGCCTCGTCTGTGGTGTGGAATTGGTTTGGATATAAGAAAAGTGATACGAATGAGACGAATGTGATTTGCAGTGCACTGTTTTAACAAGTGGTGGAAACACGTCAAACCTTTTCTATCATCTGAAATCCAAATATCCAAACAAATATGGCCAAAGTAAAAAAAGAAATGCGGCAAACCTCAGCAATTCACAGTTTAAATAAAATGACATTATGTAAAACAGTTTCTTTGTGTTTGAATTTTTATTTATGCATTTTCAGATACAAATTGCTATATTGTGATATATATCGTTATCGATGTAGAAAATAGCTTCTACCATGATAGAAGATTTTGGTTATCTCGCCCACCCCTAATGAAGCCTATCTTGAGCTTGGGTTCATGGTGGGGATGGTGGGGGCAGAAGAGAGACACGTGTGTGTTTTGTGTCTTATGCCTTCGGTTCGGCGCAGTTTGGCTCGGTTTGCTCTTCTACTGCAGTGTAGTAACGCTTTAGCGTGGGCGGGATTACTCACGCGCGCGGCGCCGCTACTGCCGTGACGTCATCGTAAGCGCGCCACAAACACACACACAACAATGGAGCATATCGACGGCATGGTGTTCTTCATTCTCGGCATGTGGATGTTTTTAACAGCGAGACGAAGGAGTTTGTTTCAAAAGAGGCCGACGGTTAATACAAAGAGGTGCGTGCGATCCTTCTCTGGCTGTTCTATTAATATATCAGTTCTGTTGTGTCTCGTGTCGCAAGTTCGGTGACGCAGTAATGACGATTTTCTCCGGCTAATCAGTGACTAGCGTGTTTACACGTCACGTTTTGGTAACGGTTCGGTTCGCTTGGAACCTCGGCTGAGGTGGTACTGAAAAAAGGAACAGGTACTATGTACTGTTCCCAGTGGAAAACCCCCCAAAAGTCAGTAGAACTGAACCATGTTGTGTCGTACTATGCAGTGGAAAAGCGCCATTATACCGCTGACAGCAGACCGCATGAGACCCAACAAACTAGAGACAACACACTCCAGTCATGTTAATAAGCCATTCAATTTCTTTCAAAGAAAGCTGGCAGAATACAGACAGCAGGATAACCGCATGGTAAAATCTGAATTAGTGGACAGCAAAGCACAAATGGCTTCATTCAAAGTTGCATACAGAATTGGCCAGTGCAAAAAAAATACAAACGATTGCTGAGCAGCTAATAAACATGGGGTCAATTATGCAATGATAAGTGACAACGTAAGCCTTTTATAACAATTGCACGTGTATTTTATCTATTTTGAACCTGGTGTTATTTGATCTTATTGGTTTAGAAATTTATATTTCAATAAACAGTAAACTTGGCCGATTTCGTTATTATTTTGTTGACAAGTGGGGCTTGAAAATTCGCTCACCCCCTTAAGTGGGGAATGACAGAAAAAGTTTGAGAACCACTGATCTAGAGGAAGTTTGTTCCACCACCTAGGTGCCAGAACAGAAAAGAGCCTTGATGAATGTCGCCCTCGATCCCTGAGAGATGGTGGGATGAGGCGAGCAGTGCTGGAGGATCGGAGGGTTAGGGTTACTTACTGTTAATTGGTCTTCCAGCTCTTCGTTATGCTCAAATTTACTTTTTCCAGCCTCTTATTGCTACTTGTCCCAACTTTTTTGGGATTTGTTGACACCGTGAAATTTGGAATCAACATATTTTTCCTTTAAAATGATAAATTTTCTCAGATTAAACTTTTGATCTGTCATCTATGTTCTATTCTGAATAAAATATTGACATTTACCATCTCCACATCATTGCATTCAGTTTTTATTGACAATTTGTTTAGTGTCCCAACTTTTTTGGAATCCGGTTTGTATATACCTATTCATACCTTTTAAACATTGCTCTAATACACCAGCTCAACACTGTATATACTGGACCATTTTTAGTTCTAACCTTTTCATTGATTTGTTTTACTGAATTTACTTCAAAGTCCCATTGCTAAACTTCTTTTCCGAATATTAAAAAGTCAAAGTCCGAATATTAAAAAGTCAAAGTTTTAAAAACAAACAAACAAAATTTTAAGGAGTATAGTGAGAGAGAGTGAGTGGGGCACCATGGCCGCTGCAGCCGGGGTGCAGACTCCTTCTCTCCGGCATCGTGTACTGTATGTGTCACAGTGGGGCTTAACAGGAGAGTACCCAATAGCAGGCAAACAGTGAAGTAGCTCGCCTCCTCCGCATTCATGCCGCGAACGCGCACCCGACGCAGACACAGTAAGAACCATGACAGAAAGCTAGACCGTACAAGCGGCATGGCGGAGGACCCCCTCCTAGGGAATTTCTTGGGGGGGGAACTTATTATATCCAACGAGCTGGCGGAACTGCTGGAGGCTAGCGAGGAGCACGGCGAGATGGAAGTTTGGCAAGGCTGGAGAAACTGTGGGCACATCGAGCCGGCGAGCTCACGGGAGGACAGCGTGACAGCCAGAGAGAGAATGGTGAGGCGAAGCTGGGAAGGCTGCGGGCCCGTCATCCGGCGCACACCGCCGAGAGGTGTAGCGACCGAGGGAGAGATGGGAGGATTCTGCGGGCAGTGGGCGGAACGCAACGAGGAGTGCATCCGTGACCTGCGTGAGCAGGTGCTGCAGCTCCAACTGCAGTTCGTCCAGGTTCAAGAGAACCAGGCTGTAGTCCTGGAAGCGATCCCTCTCTCAGATCTGGACGATGCACTCCTCCCCCGGCCACTGCCTGAGCCTGTCGCGGAGGAAGACTGCGCGCCGTTTCTGCACGAAGAGGAGAACGGCGTTTCCATCATGCAGTCTCCGTGCGAGCTAGGGAGCGTTATCCTTCCGCCTCCCCCAGGCTCCAAGGACAGCGCGCTAGCGTGTCAGCAGCCGCTGCACCAAGCACCCGCTCTACTGCCGCCTCCCGGCTTTGAGGACAACGTTGCGTCGCCGAGCGCCGTGCACGCTCCAACGCCGCTGTCGAGCTCAGCACAAGCTCCAACGCCGTCGTCGAGCGCAGTGCACACTCCAACACCGCTGTCGAGCTCAGCACAAGCTCCAATGCCGCTGTCGAGCGCCATGCACGCTCCAACGTCGTCGTCGAGCGCAGTGCGCGCTCCAACGCCGCTGTCGAGCTCAGCACAAGCTCCAACGCCGCTGTCGAGCTCAGCACAAGCTCCAATGCCGCTGTCGAGCGCCATGCACGCTCCAACGTCGTCGTCGAGCGCAGTGCGCGCTCCAACGCCGCTGTCGAGCTCAGCACAAGCTCCAACGTCGTCGAGCGCAGTGCGCGCTCCAACGCCACTGTCGAGCTCAGCACAAGCTCCAACGTCGTCGTCGAGCGCCGTGCGCGCTCCAATGCCGCTGTCGAGCGCCGTGCACGCTTCAACGTCGTCGTCGAGCTCAGCACAAGCTCCAACGCCGTCGTCGAGCTCAGCACAAGCACCAACGCCGTCCTCGAGCTGAGCACAAGCACCAACGCCGTCGTCGAGCTCAGCACAAGCTCCAACGCCGTCGTTGAGCGCCGTGCATGCTCCAACGCCATCGTCGAGCGCAGTGACGGCTTTGCATCGGCCGAGCACGTCTACAGCTCTGCAACGACCGAGCACCTCTCCAGCTCTGCAACAGCCGAGCACGTCTCCAGCTCTGCAACGGCCGAGCACGTCTCCAGCTCTGCAATGGCCGAACACGTCTCCAGCTCTGCAACGGCCGAGCACGTCTCCAGCCCTGCAACGGCCGAGCACGTCTCCAGCCCAGCAGCCACCGAGCACGTTTCCAGCCCCGTCACCCAGCCTCCTGCTTAGGGGGCAAAAGGTAGAGCATTGGGGTGGGTGTCCGGGGCCTCCGGTGATGCTCCGGAGGAGCATTTTTTTTGGGGGGGGGTGTACTGTGACGGTTAACCCCTAGAGGGCGCCTAACGCCCGTTTTTGGTTTTGTTTTGTAGTTTGTTTTAAGTTTCGTTTTGACTTCAGTTCCCAGTTTGCACCTTGGTCAGGTGACGTAAGAAGCACACCTGAACCGAGGAAAGCCAATTTTGATTTGATTATGTTGTTTATAAATAGCCTGGCTGAACAGCAGTCAGACGTCTAGCTTTTGTTGTGTTAAGGTTTAGTTTGTGTTTGGTGTGCTAGTCTTTTTTTATGTTTATTTTCTTTAATAAAAAGGACTTCCTCCGCATTTTAATGAATCCTCCGCATTCATGCCGCGAACGCGCACCCGACGCAGACACAGTAAGAACCATGACACATTTCTGGCAATCCATGACTAAAAATTAAAATGTCAATCAATTGCGTTTATTTACAGCCTTTTTTCCCCTTTTTTTATTGTTAATAAAATACATAAATGTGGAATATTCTCAGCAAAAGTATCCACTATCCATATGTTATTAAATTAATAAATAGAAAAGGGTTGTTAAACATTTATAAATACAAACATTTATGACACATGAATGAATTATGATGACACATTAATGAATTTCACTGTTATTTATTTATTTATTTATACTGTTCACAGTTATTTCTGATAGAGGAGAAAGCAGGTTTTTATACATCTCTCTGTGGTCAAGCATTAATTCTCCCTCCCAATCTAATAATGGCACGTGAAACAGCAGTCTGGGTCCTCTGTGCCATCATAAAATCCTCTGAGGCAAACACGTTTCCCATTTCCGTAATAACCGAAGCAGGTCGTGAATAACATTTTACACATTTTGCATTCTTTAATTTCAAAAGGCACTCGTAATTCAGCCCTTGATGTTTCACTCCATTTTTCCCAGTTCACAACACCTGTAGTCAAAAACACACACACAAAGCAGAAGTAATCTAGGATTGTTAGCCATGATACAGCTTTAAAAATACAATAAGCAAAATTACATAAAAAAAAGGACAGATGCTTACTGCCAAACCATGCATCGTGTGCCTTCTGTCTGAACTGGGTTCTGTTCACAATTGCACCAAAGCAACTGGAAGTAAGCGAAAGATTCATGTAGGCAGCATCTCCATCCTGTAGCACTACATCCAAGATCTCCATGGGTAACTGGAAAGTACTGTATAGGGAATAGTTTTAACCCTTCATTTGCTTAAATGAAACAGCACAGTATTACAGCACTTAAGAGACTTACATCCAAAAGTTGCAACTCAGGAGTCATGATTGCCTTTTGTGCCTAAAAAGGATAGCAGAGAAGACATGTAATTCTACATACAGTATGTTAAGAAAATACGACAAAAAAATCATATTAAGTGTAATTAAATTACATTATTTTCAATTTGCCTCTTGAGTCTCTTTGTTGCACGTCTTTCTTCTTCAGACCTCTAATGAAATGTAGTAAAGGAGAGGTATGTTTATACTATGTAAATAAAAGTTTTCAAAATAATAAGTGCTATGTATGCCTTTAAAATAAAAAAATTGACTGATTCTTATTAAACATACAAAAGTTACTCTCGTTGTGCTTTTGTTCATGACCCTTAATAGATTACAAACTGAAGCGATTGTTGCATATCGCAATATGTACATTTACAATACTTGAATAATTTTTATTATATTGCACAGGCCTAGTATATATATAATGTAAAAGCGACACCTCAGCAAAAAGTTTAGTGCTAGTTCATAAAATGTAGAGAAATAAACCTTAAGGTGAAGTTCTCCAAAAGAAGCAAATACCAACTCCTAATACCAGGCATGTCTGTCTGAGGGGAAAAAATGATACTTTCTAATTACTTTCTATTTATATGGCAAATATACATTTGAGTTTTTACTCACCTCTGTAAAATCAAAGTCCCCTGCGGTTGCAAAACTCAGGGAATACTGGAATTGTAAACATTACAAATACATTTGTTCTATACTGGATCAAAATCGAGTTAAAAAAAAAACCCATCAGCTCTATAAACTTACCATCAGAACAATGATTCAAGATTCAAAGAACTTTACTAATCCCAGAGGGAAATTGTTAATAAACAACAGACAAGCCCACGAAGGTGGGATGCCACAGTTGTTGCTGAAATGTTGTCGTGGAAGGCCACAATCTTCCTTGAAAAATAAATTATTTTAAATGCTTTTACATTTATTTATTCAAATGATTAATGGTACCATATTGTTGAAGTGTTCATACTTTAAAATCAGACATACTTAAAACTCACACATACACTGACATACTTAAAAATCATGCACAGAGCATTACTGGCTGGTTTGGCACCATAGTAAACAAACTAAAGTGACAAAAGCTAAATTGTTAAACTCACCATCATGGTGCACTGCCAACTGGAACTGTTTTTTGATGTGATAATGCACCAACTGTGGCATACTGGTGTATGGTTTAGAAGATCCCAGGTTCAAACCCCACAACCACCAAGTTGCCACTGTTGGGTCTTTGAGCTAGGCCCTTAACCCTAAACTGCTCAGATGTATAATGAGATTTAAAAAAATGTAAGTCGCTCTGGATCTGCCAAATGCCTAAATGTAAATGTAAATGTATGTGCAGAAAGGGCAATTGCTGCAGTAGTCTTTTAAATACTGCTCACACTGTCCCTTATTGCTTAATACTGTTTTGTGCATATTTTAATAGATCATTGGTTTTAGTATCAAATTATTTAAATTGTGCTGTAGAAGTCATTTTTAATGTAGTGATTTTAACTTGTACTTTAAAAGAGCAAAATGTTAGGATTTGTTTCTGTGAGTAAAATGATTCAGCACAAGGTGCATGAAAGGAGGGCTTGTGTTCTATATACAGTGGCTTGCAAAAGTATTCGGCCCCCTTGAACTTTTCCACATTTTGTCACATTACATCCACAAACATGAATCAATTTTATTGGAATTCCACGTGAAAGACCAATACAAAGTGGTGTACACGTGAGAAGTGGAACGAAAATCATACATAATTTGAAACATCTTTTACAAATAAATAACTGGAAAGTGGGGTGTGCATAATTATTCAGCCCCCTGAGTCAATAAAATTGATTCATGTTTGTGGCTGTAATGTGACAAAATGTGGAAAAGTTCAAGGGGGCCGAATACTTTTGCAAGCCACTGTACATAAATAAATAACAGTGAAATTCATACCGCGGTGAAGTTGGTTTGACGTTGGACGTTGGATATTCGAGCTCCGGGCTCCAGATTCCGCCTGTAGCGGAGATTCGCTAACAAGAGTCCGGCGAAAGGACGTCGCCTACTGCGCGAGTTAGGGACCGTCTGCAAATTATTGTCCGACTGAAATACGGATAATATTTATATTATGAACACATTTTAAATAAATAAATGATCTATTGCCTCAAAACCTATTCTGAAATGTCTGTCCACCTGTCCTGCAGAGGGCACAAACTTTTGTTATTCAATATTATCACTTTTCATGTTTATTAATAATTAATATTTAATAATTCTGCATTTTACTTCAATACCTTCCAGGTCAAGTGACCTATTGCCTCAAAACCTATTCTGAAATGTGTGTCCACCTGTCCTACAGAGGGCACAACCTTTTGTTATTCAATATCATCACTTTTCATGTTTATTAATAATTAATATTGAATAATTCTGCATTTGACTTCAATACCTTCCAGGTCAAGTGACCTATTGCCTCAAAACCTATTCTGAAATGTGTGTCCACCTGTCCTGCAGAGGGCACAACCTTTTGTTATTCAATATCATCACTTTTCATGTTTATTAATAATTAATATTTAATAATTCTGCATATTACTTCAATACGTTCCCGGTCATGTGACCTATTGCCTCAAAACCTATTCTGAAATGTGTCCACCTGTCCTACAGAGGGCACAACCTTTTGTTATTCAATATCATCCTTTTGTTATTCAATATCATCACTTTTCATGTTTATTAATAATTAATATTTAATAACTCTGCATTTTACTTCAATACCTTCCAGGTCAAGTGACCTATTGCCTCAAAACCTATTCAGAAATGTCTGTCCACCTGTCCCTACAGAGGGCACAACCTTTTTTTTGTCAATATCATCACTTTTCATTTTTTAAAATAATTAATATGTAATAATTCTGCATTTTACTTCAATATCGTCAAGGTCATGTGACCTATTGCCTCAAAACCTATTCTGAAATGTGTGTCCACCTGTCCTACAGAGGGCACAACCTTTTGTTATTCAATATTATCACTTTTCATATTTATTAATCTAAAATGTGTGTCATCTTCCACAAACCCTGCTGTTGCGGTGTGTCCAATGCATAGTGGATACTCCTAAGCAGCAGGGGGCGATGAATATTCACTAATTGAGTAATTAAAATAAAGCACATGTTAGAAGTTTTTCCATTTTGTTCCAATCATGGTTCGCTTCAAGAAAGGCCACAAACAGACAATTAGAGATCGCTGGGAAATTGCTGGAGGAAGAGATGTCATATTGTAATGGAAAAATCTTATTTTAATTATGTATTAATCCTATTTTATTCTTGTAGTAAGTGTGTGACATAGGCCTTAGAAGTTTGAACTTGTTTGTCGAAGCTTAGAGACACAAGGCCGAGAACAGAATAGAAACAACCTGATTGTAGTTGCCCCTGAATAAATGATAAGGTATAGACATCTGGTCTGGGTCAGATAAAGAGTCATGAGTTTGAATGCAGGAACTTCACGTACGGGGCGTTGATTATGTTAGCAGAGATGTTTGTGTATAAAATAGGTCAGCTAGAGAAAGAGATCACCTTTTCTCTATGCTGCAACTGTTTGCTGTATGAGACTGGTCCTTCTGCAGAAGTTTGAAATAAAACCTTTGTTACTTTGCTCTTACCCAGTGTATGAATTACTTGTCTTTATATTGTTTTCAGAATTTCCACCACAACTTGGCGTTGTCGGCAGGATTCCCTCTGCTGGTTGTGGCAAGGCCTCTTTCACTTGGGCCTGTACTTGAGATAAAACAGCAGAGAGTTTTGCACAATAACACAACATTTCATCTTCACAATGACCTGTTAGATTTCTAGCGATGGGTTTTGGTCCAATTCCAGTATTGGGTGGTCTGCCAAACAAAATCTGAAAAGGGCTTAATTTTGCTCTCCCCCTTACTCTAGTTCTCATGTACATTAGTACTATGGGAAGTGCTTTGGTCCATGATATTCCCGTTTCATCACAGCATTTTGCAAGTTTGTTCTTTAATGTGGCATTTTCTCTTTCTACTGCACCCCCACTAGCTGCGTGGTATGCACAATGCTGTCTTAAATCTATTGCCAGACGTTCTCCTACTTGGTGGAGAGCCTGGTTTACAAAGGGCGTGCCATTGTCGCTACTTATTTTTTCAGGGATTCCCCAGCGTGGGATAATCTCAGATAGCAATGCTTTTGCTACTGCACTAACATCTTGTTTGGATGTAGGGAAAGCTTCCACCCATTTAGAAAACATATCAACTAATACCAAACAATATTTTTTCCCTTCACTTGGTGTTAGTTCTATGAAATCCATTTGTATATGTTCAAAAGGCCTTTGTGGTTGTGGGTGTGCGCTTTGACTGATCTTAATTCCTCTCCCTATGTTATTAGTCGCACAAATTACACATTTTTCACAGTATTTTTGGCAGTAATTTGTAAAGCCTCTAGTATACCAACACAGAGATATACTATCAGCCATTCCCCCTTTTGAAACATGGTCCTTACCATCTGTCAATTTTGCATAATGAGGAAATAAAGCTTTTGGTAAACAAGGTTTGTTATTGGGGCCGTACCATACCCCATTCCTCACTTTTCCCCCAGCCTTCGACCAGTCTTGCTTCTCTGCTGGGGTAGCTTGTGTCTGCAAATCCTGTAAATTAGCTGTTGGAACAGAAGATTTAGTCATGCACATGTTAACATTGTCATTAGGTGGTCTCGATGCCGCTGTCTTTGCTGCTGCATCTGCTCTTGAGTTTCCCTGTGAAATCATTGTTTTTTGTGTGAGCTGCGCATTTACAAACAACAATCGATTTAGGTAAAAGGATTGCCTTCAGGAGGTCAGAAATCAGGCGGTGATGCGCTATGGGCTTCCCTGATGATGTAAGAAACCCCCTGTGCTTCCACAGTGTTGCAAAGTCGTGAGTTACCCCAAAAGCAAACTGACTGTCAGTATATATAGTGACTGTTTTACCCTCAGCAAGTTTACATGCCTCTGTTAAAGCAATGAGCTCTGCTGCTTGTGCAGATAGATGTTTAGGAAGTGGCTCTGATTTTAATATACCATATGCAGTTACCACAGCATACCCTACGCAATTTGGGCCTGTTTGTTTGTTCCTGAATGCTGATCCATCTACAAACACTTCCATTTCTGCATTCTGCAAAGGAATATCTTGTAAATCAGGTCTTGGGCTGCAAATTTCATTAGTTACAGCTACACAGTCATGTGGTTCACCATCGCCTTCTGTAGGAAGAAGAGTAGCAGGATTAAGCACATTGCATCTTTTTACTGTAACATTTGGCATCTCTAATAAAATTGTGTTATACCTCAACCATCGTGCTGTTGACATGTGTGCCGTTTTTTGTTCAAGGAGAAGTAGTGAAACTGCATGTGGAACCAATAAAGTTAAATCACTGTACCCTACTATGTCCCTAGAAGCTGTTACAGCTTTTTCAGCAGCTGCAACGGCTCTTAAACACATTGGTAACCCTGCTGCTACAGGATCTAGTTTTGCTGAAAAATAGGCCACCGGCCTAAGTTTACTCCCATGTTCTTGCAATAGCACAGACGTCATACAACCTCGCTTTTCATCCACTGTCTGCACAAAAGGTTTATTTGGATTGGGGATCCCCAAAGTAGGTGTGGTTTGTAGTGCCAATTTCAAATTAGTGAATGCCTTTTCTGCCTCTTGAGTCCAACTAAGTGCACTGTGGGCCTGTAGGCCCTTCCCATGAGCTATCTCACTCAAGGGAGCCTCGAGGATTGCATAGTTAGGAATGAACGTTCTGCAATATGAACACATGCCCAAAAATGACATAAGTTGTTTTTTTGTTTTTGGTTTTGGAATTTCTTGAATTGCTTTTACTCTGTTTGGACCTAAAGTTTTACCTTGTTCTGATATCAAATGCCCCAAGAATTTTACCTGCTGTTGTACAAACTGTAATTTAGATAGACTTGCCTTGTGACCCTTTTTTGCTAGGTGACAAAGCAAGGCTATGGTATCCTTTTCACATTGCTCTTTAGATGGCGCTGCTATCAAGCAATCATCAACAAATTGAAGAAGGCTTGACCCTGGAGACAGGGTCAACGATTCCAGACTTTTTCTTAATGCTTCATTGTAAATTGTGGGTGACTCTGAGTACCCCTGGCATAATCTTGAGAACGTATAGGGTCTCCCCTTAAATGAAAATGCAAACCAGTACTGGCTGTCAGGGTGGACAGGAACGCTAAAAAATGCATTGGCCAAATCTACAACTGAAAACCACCGGCTGCCCGGTGGGATTTGTGCTAGGATAGTGTATGGATTCGGGACATTTGGAGCTCTTGGTATTATTGCATCATTTACTGCCTGAAGGTCCTGCACAAATCTCCAATCATCAGGTTCACCTGGAATTTTTGCTTTTTTCACTGGAAAGATTGGTGTTCTAACTGGTGAGTCTTCACATGGGATTATCACTCCAGCCTTTAATAAAGAATTAAACACGGGAGTAATGCCTTCTATCGCCTCAGTTTTCAATGGGTACTGTGTCTTACAAGGCCTATAATCTGACTTTGGTGTAATTTTTACTGGTTCAACATCACATATGAGTCCCACACCATGTTTTCCCTTTGCCCAAAGACTCTCTGGCACTGTTTTTAGCCTTGGGTCGCTTATCTCTATCTGTGGGAAGCTCCAATTCACTCTCTCATGATTCAATGTTGACACCGGAATTATCTCTACAGCTCTCTTAGCTTCTACCAACCAGTTCAGACCGACCTTATGTGTGTTATTTGTTTTACTATACCAAGTCTCTGTGTCTCCCACACGAACCCAATCATTAATTCTGAGGTTATTCAACACCCACGGTCCCAATTCTTGCCATTCATTTTTGTTATTTTTAGATAATGACACATGAGGATGTGACCCTTCTATGGTAAATGGGTGTGGCATGCCAGTTCTTACACTTACTCTAGAGAGGTCTATAGATACAGCGCATCTATATTGGTCCCAATATAGATCTTGAAACAATAGCATGTCTGGGTTTTGTAGTTCTCTAAACCATTCACTCTCATTATCAGGCTTTTCAAAATGAATGTGTGCAGTGCAGTGCAAATCATGTTCAGACATAAAACTTGTGTTAGTAGGGTTAGTGCGGTCATGTGCTGCTTCCACAAGTGTCTGGTTCACTGAACTCGCAATAGATTGAGCCCATATCCACTCATACACGTACATCAATGGCCTCGTGTCATATTTCACCCCTTGAATTTCTACTTCATCTTTCTCTACTACTTTTAGCCCTCCTGGGGTACTAATCAAACTCAATCCCAATTTGTTTATTAAATCACGCCCCAGGAGATTAATAGGACAACAACTAGAAAGCAAGAATGAAAATTTTAATTTTTCTCCTTTATCAGTTTCACACTTGAGGGGTGTAGAAAATTTTTCTTTTACCATGACACCAGATGCCCCTACTGAGTTCAGGTACCGTCCACTCGTTTTTACTGGCTCACTTAACTGACTAGATCTTATCACAGAGTTTCCTGCTCCAGAATCTACCAGAAACATAATCTTTTCTCCTGCAACATTCATCATATACACAGGCATTTGTTTATATGACTCATTACCATACTTTGCGTAAGTGCCAAGATGTTCTTGCACATTTTCTAGTCTTAATATAGTTTGTGAAATAAGTTCAGAAAGGTTAGTTGAAGAGGTTAGCTCTAGCGAATCTTCATTGCAAAGCATTAAAGGTTTTGACTCACCCTCTCCTTCCGGTCTGCTCCCCACGGCCCCGTCCTTTTTCTGTCAATTTCCACCCTGATCCTCACCTCTCCTAATCCATTCCTCTGCTCTGCTCCTTCTCGGACAGTCTCTAATCCAATGGTTTTCACTTCCGCATCCATAACAGCCATTTGTTCTCCCACGTCCACAGCCTCCTCGTCCTCTTCCACGTCTCCTGTACTGTACATCCGCAGTTTGTCTTACCATCTGCAACACTGCCAGCTGTGCATTGTGACTCTCGTCTTCTCTCTTCTTGTTGCGCTTATCTTTTTCTTCTGATATCAGCTTTTCCGCGTGTATTGCATGTTGTTCAATGAGACTAAGTTTTCCAGTGTCCCATCCAACGCATGTGTTTTTCACCTTCTGAGCGATGTCCTCCTGTAATCCATTCATGAAGCTGTTCCTCAAATGTGCTTCATACGGTGAAATTGCTGCCACAGACATGTCTGCAGGCCTCTCCAACCCGCTGTTTGCATCATGTACCTCAGTGAGACGGGTGAGATATTGTGACACGCTCTCTCCTGGTTGTTGTTTGCACATTGATATTTTAGTCATATCCATTTTTGCTGGGAACGCTTCTTTACACGCTGCTGTAAGGCACACCACAAAACCGTTAAATGCTTGGTTTTCTTCATGATCAGCCTGAGCTCGCCGTGCGAAAACATTGTCCATTGGCCAGGAATACTTAATCTTTGCAAAGTCCGCACCTCGTTTTCTCCCCAAAAGTCGTCGCATTTCATAAGATGTCGGGCGAAACTCTGAGCAAAATCTGCTCATTTCATCACCAACTTGGCGTTGTTGGCAGTTCTCCGTGTTTGAGGAGGGCGTTGGAGAATCCCGGGGAGGCGCACGTGCACTGACGCCTTGGAGGCTTTTCACTTCATCTCGAATGCCTAATTGACATCCTAGCGTGAGAGGACCGGGGATTCACCATGTCACCTCAACACCGGAGTTGAAAGAACTAAATTAGTGTGGTAAGGAATTGTAATGGAAAAATCATATTTTAATTATGTATTAATCCCATTTGATTCTTGTAGTAAGTGTGTAACGTAGGCCTTAGAAGTTTGAACTTGTTTGTCGAAGCTTAGAGACACAAGGCCGAGAACAGAATAGAAACAACCTGATTGTAGTTGCCCCTGAATAAATGATAAGGTATAGACATCTGGTCTGGGTCAGATAAAGAGTCATGAGTTTGAATGCAGGAACTTCACGTACGGGGCGTTGATTATGTTAGCAGAGATGTTTGTGTATAAAATAGGTCAGCTAGAGAAAGAGATCACCTTTTCTCTATGCTGCAACTGTTTGCTGTATGAGACTGGTCCTTCTGCAGAAGTTTGAAATAAAACCTTTGTTACTTTGCTCTTACCCAGTGTATGAATTACTTGTCTTTATATTGTTTTCAGAATTTCCACCACAATAATTAGGAATTTTGTAGAAAATGGGTTTGTCAATTTTAATATTTCACCTGAGCAGTGGTCTTCTGTAAGTTTTGCTCTTTTTAAAAATAACACAAAAACCCATTTGAAGTGGTTAAAGGTTATATAGTCTCAGGACAGACATGAAATCAGGACAGAAGTGCTTCATTCAGGTATGGTCTCATTAAAATTACTAAATATTTTAAATATTTTATTATATCCTAACATTTTTCAGATCCATGTGTGAATACCCAGATAGCAGAACAACATTGAATCATCGTTGAATCAACATTAAAGCATCAACCAACTTGTTATTGAATCAATGTTGAAATTTCAATGTTAAATGTTGATTTTTCATCAGGTTTGCACCTTGAAATAATGTTATTTCAATGATGAAAAATAGATCAAGATGGGCATAAAATCAATGTTTGTTCAACGTAAATTCAATCACTTATTTTACATTGAATCAACATTGAAACAATTATAGTTTAGTCTTGCTTTATGAACAGCAAGATTCTATGACAGTAAATCATGTCCGTTTTGATTTATTTCTTTAAATCAGAGACCATGTAGGGCTGAAAAGCTTTTTTTTTTTTTTTAAACAAAAAGTCAGTAACTCAACATCCTTCAGTTTACATGTAAACATATTTATTTATTTATGCTCCATACCCATTTAAACAGGAAGTAACATCACAATTACAATAAAACAACTATATAATAAAACACACTACAACTTACATACAAATTATTATAAACTGGATGACAATATGACTTTTTAGAAGAGAACTATTAGAAGAGATTGTTAATTCTGAATTCATAAAACAGAATCTAACTGCCAAGAGAAGAGACTGGAAAACCATAATATAAAAATGGCAGCCTGCCTCAGCAAAATTCAGTCAAATGCAAATAGAAACAACCAAGTCAGAAACACAACAGATGACTGAAACATTATTCGTAAGTTGAAATGTATTTACTCAGCAAAACAGATAATAAGACATGAGTGTGAACTTATGGTTTTCCACCACGAGCAATTCCCCCCAGCCGTTCTGGGGCATAACGAAGCCATTTCTGAACTGTTGAAGCAAAGAAACTCTGTGGCCTCCTTTTCTTCAGCTTTCAGCTGTTGTTGTAGTAGTGCATCTAAAGAATGAAAAACAAACAAAAGGTTAGAACTATACAATGCTCTAAAAACTTGGAGTGGTAGTTGTTTATGAATGACAGAAGGTGGGTCCTAAATTTTTGGAAATGTGACTTTTACAAATGTACAGATATGCAACATATGTTTTGAAATGTCCTACAATCTTCCATAGATACAATGCACACATTAGATTTTTTTTAATATACAGGTCCTTCTCAAAGAATTAGCATATTGTGATAAAGTTCATTTTTTTCTGTAATGTACTGATAAACATTAGACTTTCATATATTTTAGATTCATTACACACAACTGAAGTAGTTCAAGCCTTTTATTGTTTTAATGTTGATGATTGTGGCATACAGCTCATGAAAACCCAAAATCCCTATCTCAAAAAAATTTGCATATTTCATCCGACCAATGAAAGAAAAGTGTTTTTAATACAAAAATAGTCAACCTTCATATAATTATGTTCAGTTCTGCACTCAATACTTGGTCGGGAATCCTTTTGCAGGTACTTGTGTCTTGTGTCTCAACTTTCTCTTCACAATATCCCACAGATTCTCTATGGGGTTCAGGTCAGGAGAGTTGGCAGGCCAATTGAGCACAGTAATACCATGGTCAGTAAACCATTTACCAGTGGTTTTGGCACTGTGAGCAGGTGCCAGGTCGTGCTGAAAAATGAAATCTTCATCTCCATAAAGCTTTTCAGCAGATGGAAGCATGAAGTGCTCCAAAATCTCCTGATAGCTAGCTGCATTGAGCCTGCCCTTGATAAAACACAGTGGACCAACACCAGCAGCTGACATGGCACCCCAGACCATCACTGACTGTGGGTACTTGACACTGGACTTCAGGCATTTTGGCATTTCCCTCTCCCCAGTCTTCCTCCAGACTCTGGCACCTTGATTTCCGAATGACATGCAAAATTTGCGACCTGTAGCCCATTTCCTGCACACGCCTGTACACGGTGGCTCTGGATGTTTCTACTCCAGACTCCATCCACTGCTTCCGCAGGTCCCCCAAGGTCTGGAATCGGTCCTTCTCCACAATCTTCTTCAGGGCCCGGTCACCTCTTCTCGTTGTGCAGCGTTTTCTGCCACACTTTTTCCTTCCCACAGACTTCCCACTGAGGTGCCTTGATACAGCACTCTGGGAACAATAAAAGGCTTGAACTACTTCAGTTGTGTGTAATGAATCTAAAATATATGAAAGTCTAATGTTTATCAGTACATTACAGAAAATAATGAACTTTATCACAATATGCTAATTTTTTGAGAAGGACCTGTATGTGTTATTTCACAATCTGCAAATGTTGTCCTACAATGTACATATTCAATGCTATGAAAACAAATATACTTAATGTAACAATGTAGTCTTTTATGTGCAAAAAAAAAAAAAAAAAAAAACCTGTAGGACCAAAAAAATTAATAAATAAAAAAAAAATAATCAATCCGTGGCGACGGTTTTGCAATTTGTCCCCCGCACTCACAAATACTTAAACTGTTCCCTCAGTTTAACAAATCGTGGCCACGGATTAACAAACTGTATGCACAAATTTCCAATCCGTACGCTCAGATACCGTACTGTTTGCATATTTATTCTTAACATGAAGACTTATTTTGGTGATTTTATTATAAGCTTTTTACCCAGAGTTAGATGCATGCTGCACTGTTAATGTTATTATTAAATAACGCCTATTATTAAATTGCATTTAGTTTGAGAGCAAAGTAATGACAACATAAACTGTACATTATTTGTTTTGCATTGCATTTTACGTACCTTCTCCTCAAACTCACACTGCATGATTTTCAAAGTCATCGGATCACCATTGTTTTCACACTGTACTATCTGTGGTAGCATTTAGTTGCTGCTGTGTTCACACTGCACAATGAATTGGCGACAGGAGATTACACACTGCATGACTTTACAATAGGATGAATCGCCAACAACTCTGTCTGGTGTGCAAGCTACAGCCAAACGCACACAAGAAGTGATAAGGAAACAACGCAAGATCATGCTGACATTGTGGTCTATAATTCCTCCCCGAACAAACAATAATTAAAAAAAGATGACGTCCTTGTTTAAGATCCCATATGGTCAAAACTGAAATTTCATGGCTTTTTTCATGGTAACTGAGGTCTAGGGGCTATGTAACTACCATATAAGTTTCAAAACAGTCAATCCACAGTAGAATGCACACAGCTTGCATAAAGTAGCTCTGCCTTTTCACGATCTGCTGTGATGTCCAATCTACTCAGTCACCGCTTTCAGTCACCATCAACCACTATCCCACCCTTCTTTTGCCAAAACATCACGTCCATGCCATTGCTGAACAACAATAACATGAAAACAAGTCGAAAAAACGCTGTTCAGTCGATAGATGTCGAAACTACATCATTACACAGGCTTCCGAACAACATTAATATAAAAGACCATTGGCACGTCAGCTTCAGCATCTTTCACACAGCCATTCCATTAAACTTAAAAAATTTACATTAAAAATTTTATTTAATTAATAGAAGTTAATTGATAAAGAAAATCTATTTATGACATTATTTTTGACAGCATTATGATTATTTATTAAAACTTCAGACAACAACAATTAGTGCCACGAGGTTATTTGCAACACTATATGTTCTACAAAATAGAGGACTACACACCTTACAGCGCAATATAATGTGGCTTTAGAAGAGGAAAGGTAGGATTAAGAAGTGAGCAAGTGATGAATTAGTATTATAGGTCCCAAGCAGATACAGTAACAATAATGGGTGCCCTACCTTATGCAGTCTCCATTGATGGCTAATAAACATTGATACAAGTAGGCTATGGTTAAAGTGGTGAACTTATAAAGTCTTAAATGTTTTGTTTTCCCTTCTCAACGCATTATGCATTTACTCACCAATAATGGCTACCTTTTTAATTTGGTCAAGTCTCCAAGTCGAAAGTGCCCAGCAGCAGATTCCGTACCATGGCAGTAGCAGAGGTGGCAAGGCGGGCTGCTCTCCACACTTCTGCCTGGCAAAACACCCCAGAGCCCTTTATAACTTCAATCTGAAAAATTATTTCACATCACAATATTAATTTATTGGCAACTTTTAGAAACTTTTCATGTTTCATACTGATTCTTATGTTTAGCTTCCCAATAGTTAATAGGATTTTATGTATAAATGCAGATTAATGATAATCTGGACATTCTGGACATTTGTTTACATGCAGGGTAAAACTGCAACAGGTACAGTACAAAATAAAAACTGAAAAAAGACGGACATTCAGAGTAAAACAGTGCAAGATAAAAAAAAAAATCTGTACAAAACATACATGCAGGGTAAGCATTGGTGGGAGCAATGTCCAAGCAGTGTAGAGAAATATTTCTGTACGACTTCATTGTTTTGTGCTGTGTAGTATAGTATTGTAATAGCTGATCAGAGTGATCAACTCCCCATGTGCTGGTTGTACGCAGAATGGATGGTAGAACAGGTAGATACTTCTCGTGTGTCCATCCACTTCACAAATACAAGAGGTCCATCTGAACGGAGCTTGCGTGTCCTGATGTGAGGGGCTGGTGAAGGCAAGGGTGATGCAGACACATTCCTAAAAACAAATAAATAAAAAAATGTTAACCTATACTGTTCAGAGTAAATGGATGTGCAATTAATATGGATGCACAATATATACAGTACAGAGATGACCAAAAATGTATCCACACTTCAACATGAAAAATATACACCTCTCTTCTGTAGGTCACATGACAGCATCAATGATGGTGATAGATAATACTACACACTGCAGCCATAATTCAATTTGAGTTTTAAAAAACACCATCCACTGGACATTACACACATATTGAACACATTCTAAACAATTACATCTTATCAGGTATTTGTAAATACACGCTAAACAAAAGGGATTATATACATTTACACCAAAGAAATATTCATAAGCATCACTTAGCTACATAAGGCAGTATTTTAGCCACCTGCAACTTGCTTGTTTGTGCTAAATAACATTACTGATAGCAGTGTTATAAGCTAACCAAAATGGAGCCAAATACACATTAGCAACCATAATCTAAAGCTATCCAAAACAAGGTGAATATAAACATCTGTAAACTCCATAAGGCATTAGCTTAGCCACCGGGAAATATCATGTTTGTGCTACATGAGACAGCATGCTAGCATGATTTACCTAAACTATATAAATGGCATTGAAAGCCAATGTGTCACACAAGCTGACAAGAGCTAGCTGTAGTGAGGAAAATATTTACTAATATTAGTTTAATATTATCAGAATAAGAGTTATATAAGACTTAATAACTTACCCAGTGTAGCATGGGTCTATTCTCTGTTCAAAATGCTCCCGTTCGTCGTCGGAGTCACACAGTCTTCTTCTGAGGTAAATGTAAACTTTCCAGAACATTCTGAAGAGTTTCCTCGGATGTGTAAGCGCGTGCCATCTTCCAAAACGTGCAGAAAACTCACTGAATCGGAGTATTTTCAAGCCTGTCTCTCTGTGTTCGTTTTTCATGCCGGTGTCCGGGGGCGTGGTCTAGTATGTAAATTACCCGGACTGATTTCCGTGTGATTGGCGCATGGGCGTGTCCTGCCTCGGGTCATTAGCATATAAGTGTGACAGAAATTCTGTGCCTCTCCTTGGTTCCATACGGATTACATAAACTGAGAATATTTGTTTTCAATGTGACTTGCATCATTTAAAAGTAGACACTTTAAGCTTTATATAGATATATTTCTCATTTCAGTTAATTTTAGTGACGTGTTTCAAAAAGATTTTCACGGAGACTGAGGTTTCATATATGTGCATATATCCTCATATACTGCATGTGGCCAATTAGGATTAGTTTTTTGCATTTTTTTTGTTAGTTCTTAGTTATTGCCTTGATAATAGAAAATATGAGCTAGGCATCATGTATGACAGTTGCCAAAGTGAGATATGAGCTAAAATGACCAGATCCTGCCATAGGAGACATATCTTGTATGTACATATACAGTAGGGCTTATATGTGGATATAAAGAAGCAATACAGGAGACCTATATGGCCTGTATATGCACATATATGCACCTCAATGTTGCCTACATGTGGCATATATACGCATATATGCAGCATATATACGCATATATGCAGCATATATATTATCATATATGTGCATATATACTGCATATAGGTTTCATATATGCGCATATATCCTCATATTTACATTTAGGCATTTGGCAGACGCTCTTATCCAGAGCGACTTACATTTTTATCTCATTATACATCTGAGCAGTTGAGGGTTAAGGGCCTTGCTCAAGGGCCCAACAGTGGCAACTTGGTGGTTGTGGGGTTTGAACCTTAGTCCAATGCCTTAACCACTGAGCTACCCCTGGCCCCATATAGGTGCGGTTATATGCGCATATATACTGCATATAGGTTTCATATATGCACATATATCCTCATATACAGTAGGTTCTTTCCATGTGGGGCACGCACACTGCTCTGGGTCAGACACAGACAACGGGAAACAGGAACTAAGGTCTCAAACAAATGCTTCCCAACAGAATACCGTAGGTCGCATCGCCAAAATTCTTTCACCGTGAGTGGCAGGAACTTCCAGACTACAACATATTGAATTCTCATGCCTGTAGAGTGTATTATAATGACGTGGCGACAGTGTAAAAACACCCTCCGATGTTAAATGCGAGCCGAAAATTTAGTACTTTTGAACGGCAAACAGGAATTCAGCTCTCAAGTGAGTAAACTAGACAGCAAGGTCTAAAAATTATTATTATTATTATTATTTTTTAAGCACCTTGGCAAATCTCTTGTAGTAAATTTTTTAACCTGTTTTAAACACATACACACATGCATACACATTTTTATAGAAATGCACTTAGTTAATTTAATTTGCCTTACATTGTTGAATGAGGATGGGTTCCACAACCAAAAATCAACATTGATTCAATGTTTGTCTTTTCAACACTGAAAAGCATTGAATTATCAACATTGATTCAACATTATTTAGCATTGAAAAATCAACCTCAACCAAAATGATGATTCTGATGAAATTTCAACATTGAATCAATGTCACCTTGCTATCTGGGTATAGTACATTTATCTAGCATCCTACTGTTTCATTTATTTAAATAAATAAATAAATAAATAAATAAATGTAAAAACAGTAAACATTTTGATATATTCATTTTTAGGCAAAGGTGTGAGCACTGGAACAAGGCTTGACAAGTCCCCCATAAATAATAATGATAATTTGAAAGAGAAGCATGAGCAGATAGTGAGCAGAAGAGTACACAAAGAGAGTGTAAAGAGAGACAGAGAGAACAATGTTACTGACAAAGCGAATGAAGGAATAATAGATGATAGAATAGCTTGTGTGACAGGTGAAACAAGAATGACAGATAAGGACGTTAAAGACAGTGGACTGGAAAACAGAGAAATGTGTCTTATGCTGCAACCAGTAAAGGCAGCAAGTGGAGAAAATTACAACAAAAATCCTGATAATGTGATACGCCCACAGAATGCCAACCAGAAAATCCAAATGAGCAGAATGCCTCATATACAACGTAAAGACGATGAGAAAGAAAAAGATGTATCAGATTGGCCCGGTACCATTAATAAAGATGCACAGGCTGATGTAGAAACAACTTCCATCAACCAAGAAGTTGACACAGACAGTGAAGATGAGGCCAGAGAGGAAATGCAGGAGAGTAAAAAAACAACACTTGAGAATGTGAATAGGAAAAAAAGACATAAAATTAAAAACGAAGACAAAGAAGATGACAAAAGTGATTACAGAAATGTAAAGGCAGGGCCAAAGATGTTCTCAATTGTAATTAAGCAAAAACATTGGAAACAAATCAAACCTGAACATGGAAGGAAAAATCTTAATGGCCCATGGACAGATATTTTTATAAAGAATTCTTAAAAACAAACCCATGTTGTACACTTTCTTTTAAGTACCAACATGTGAAGATGAGTCATAGTCGGAAAAGAAAATCTCAATTTTTCCATGCCTCAGCAAGATGCACATTTGAGGGATGCAAGGCTGTATATACCTTTGTAAAAAAACGTGAACCAAAACCAACAGATAAAAATATCTGTTTCTGGGTTAGGAGAAATGGTAGGGTTAAGCACCTTCAAAAACAACAAAAATGTAGACAAGTCAAATATCTGCGAAGGGGAAAAATTGCAAAAGCTCTAAACACAGGTGTCAGCAATTTTTACTATCACATGTTGAAGGACACACCGACACAAGAAGTCTTAGCTGGTAATATGAGTAGGAGCCTAACCAAGGATGTTTTAAAGAAAATATCCTCAGAGGTGAGAAAGTGTGCAAGGCTTCATAATGACATGATGCTTGAGTTGATGCTGACTCAAAAAATAATAAAAGAGACTGGCAGTCATGCAGCAGCAAAAGGATATCTACAGCACTTGCAGATTGATCCTTTTGCTGTACATTTATATACAGAAACAGGGATTCAGATTTTAGCTGCACACTTAAAAAAAAACATCACCCGTTACTTTGCACCTTGATGCAACAGGTGGTGTTGTGCAAAAAATCCCAGACCAAAGCAGACGTGTCTTATATTATGCCCTAGTATTGCAGGGCATGGGAAAAGATAAGCCTCCCTTGCCTGTCACAGAACTGGTATCAAACAGCCATTCCATCCCAACCATTTCCTATTGGCTCATGGAATTCCAAAGGAAGATGTCATATGCAACAAAGAGAAGGATTGCACAGGTGGAAACAGACTATAGCTGGGCTCTGATCAATAGTGTACTTTTATCCTTTAATAAGGAAAATATTGCAGTGTACCTTGACAGAGCATTTGAAATAGTGTTTTCATCAACCCTACAGAAAATCCCCATCTTTACTGTAGTACACCTATGCTCTGCCCACATGCTTAAGACAGTGTCTCAAGCATTTGCAAAAAAAACTGGAGACAGAGGCATACAAGAGTATGCAACATTCACGTTTGCTTGCCTTCTAAACTGCACAACTATGCAGGAGGCTCTAAATTTATTTTATCATACGTCTGTGGTTCTCACGGCAGAGGAGGATATGCAGTTGGTCAAAAACAGAAAACCTATCTTGACAGGTGCATCCTACAATTTGAAGACACAAATGTTGAGCAATATGAAGCACCAAAAGAAGATAATGGGAACAAGGAGAGCAACATAAAGACCATTGTGGGAAAGTCCCCCTTTACAAAAGCATTTCAAGGCGGACGAGATCAGGCAGAATGCGATATTCTGTCAGAGGCTGCAGTTGGGGTCAAAAATCAATTCTTCTGCCCTGGAATCATAGACATCCTACTTGAAAGCTATACATGGGAATCTTCCCATTGTGGAGTGGCTTGTTGCTGGGGGATCTCAAAAGGCACAGAAACATTGTAATCTGTGGAAAAGAAACCAAAGGAAAGACAAGGGAGACAAACTGTTATGTGGAACATTGGTTTGGTTTAGTGAAGCACTCCATTCTATTGAAGAAAAAATACCTAAGACCAGCAGAGTTTATTTCAAAAATATATGCTTCGATACAAGGACGATATGTGGAGCATATTGTGCAACATAATCTCCCAATGGAAATTCTTGAAAAAAAAATGACAGCTTATACCAGCACAGCTGACGACCAGCAGGAACAGTGGGCCAAACGAGAGAGCTCTAGCCATTCTAAGACAAAATCAAAATATTTCAACCCCCCAAAAGAGATGCCAACACCCAGACTAAGACGTGCCATAATACAGAAGCAAGAAAAAATTGATCTTCATGAAAAAGATGTACAGGTACATTAATTCCTTTTTGTGTTGAAAATAACCCAGTGGGAAAGTGCCTTGATTGTTCTGCTTTTTAAAAAAGTAATATGCCTTATTTCATGGGAAAACAGTTAATAATATGGCTTACTTACTTGATTAATCCTATTTTGCAGTTGACGTTGTTGTGGGAAAAAAAGGATACAGAGGTGGTTGTTTGTGTTCTTCCACTACAGACCAAGGGCCGCAGCATTCTAATTCATCACAGTGAGCTATGCTCACTTCGTCCGAACCAGTGGTTGACAGGCGAAGTATGCTAGTCATTATTTTGAGCAACTAAATTGACACTGTGACATGTATTTTATGTACTATTTTGATTACATTTAAAATTACAACTAGAAAATGTTGTCATGTTTTTTTAGATTATTGAAAGCCTGTTTCATATTGCTGCCCATAAATTCAATGTGGGTAACCACATCTATATCCTAAATCATTACACAGCAGGTGAAATCTTGTTTGGTGACAGAACACTGTTATCTTACCACAGTTTACCGAAGGTAATATGTTTGTGTGCATACAGTATACTGTATATACACTGCTCATCCAAAAAAAGTTGCACACTAATACTTCATTGGACTTACGCTTTCATTATAGCCGTGACATTGATTCAATAATCTTATGCAATGCCATAACAATTCTGTCACATTAATTTCTCTCCAAGATTTGTATTAATGATCACTGTGAAAACTAGTTTAACTGTTTAGTCACAATCCCATGTTGTGCCTGTTAGGTTAGGTTTATTGTCATTGAACATGTTAGACTTAAGTACGAAAATTGTTACCCAGAACCACCATCCAACATTAAAGAGGAATCTGAATTAATAATAATAATAATAATAATAACATTCTCAAGAAAGCTAAGATTATATAGTCCAATAAAACCTAACCATATAGTAATAATTCGTTAATAAACACACATAAAAAATATGTGTATAAAAAATATGACCCTAATGCATCAGTCATTTTGAGTGTGAAAGTTACTTCAATTAGTGAATTCAATGAGTTCCTCACAGCCTCAGGGAAAAAGCTGCACCTCAGTCTTGTTGCCTTATCTCTAAGCCTTCTACCTGAGGGAAATGCTCTTACTTTAACTATTAAACATAGCCTTAAGTTCTACTGTAGTTTTTATGATTTGATTTCACCAAACAATCAGGTGATCATAGATGATGGGTCACCACTGTCCTTCTAGGTTTTAATAATGCATTTTACAGTTCTTAACACAATTTAAGTAGTTTCAGCAATCTCTTTAGTTGTTTTCTTTGCTTGATGCAGGGCAATAATTTGACCCTTCTAAAACAGAGTAACATCCTTGCCACGCCCACAGGATACGTCTTCTGACAGGGAAGACAGGGCATAACTACTCAAAGTCACCCGGAGACCCCCTTCATCACAAGCCTGTGAACAGGAGAAGCCCATGCAACTGGGCTGGACCTGCATATCCCCTAAGGAGTGACAACGACAAAAAGTGGAAGGGGCCTGTTTCTACGACAGAAAGTCAGATCACCGACTCAAGATCTGTCCAGTAAAGAGGAGGGAGCCCTCTAGATCAACTGTGAGCGCTAGAGGGTGCAAATTTAAAAAGACTCCCAGACCAGAGTCGGCTACTCC
Organism: Channallabes apus; assembly: GCA_030522415.1. Classification (NCBI taxonomy): domain Eukaryota; kingdom Metazoa; phylum Chordata; class Actinopteri; order Siluriformes; family Clariidae; genus Channallabes; species Channallabes apus. The sequence continues at coordinate 5,948,255 of CM060125.1, read as the reverse complement.
CTGTCTTCCTCATCCATGAACAGCAGTCCCACCTGGTGCAGACATTAATCGACTCAGATTCAATGCCATGGTCGTTCTGGGATTGCCTTGGTTAATCCACCATAACCCACATGTCAATTGGGCCAGGAACACAATCACAGTCAATCATTTTCCACAGAACTGCTTATGAGCCGCCACACCATGCCTCAATCCTGTCACTTTGGATGAACCACCAGATCTCAATCACATGCCCACAGAATATCACGTCCTCAGGATGATGTTTAGCAAATCCCATGCTGTTTCTCTTCCCTATCATTGACCTTACGATTACGCCATAGACCTGCTCCCAGGCACCACTCCCCCGAAAGGTCGCCTTTATTCCTTGTCGCCCAAGGAACGTGAAGACATGGATCAGTACATCACAGAGTCCCTTACGACAGTAATCATTTGTCCTTCCTCCTACACCGCAGGGGCCGGGTTCTTCTTCGTGGGGAAAAAGGGTCGGGTCCCTCCGTCCCTGCATTGATTATTGGGTCTAAATGAAATCACAATTAAGAACTGGTAACCTCTTCAGCTACTGCATTTGAACTTCTCCAAGGAGCCACTCTATCTAGAAGAGCATCAAGCTGGACCTACGCAATGCATACCACCTCATCTGTATTTGAGAGGTCGTCGGGTGGAACACCCCAACCGGTCACTGTACTCATAGTCACTGGTGGTTTCGTTTGGCCTGACTAACTCTCCGGCAGTCTTTCAGGCCCTAATCAACGACATTCTCAGGAATTTTCTGAACTCATCTGTGTTTGTCTATGTGGAATGTGGACGATATCTTGATCTTTTTGGGATCTGGAAGAGCATCAACTGGTGCTGCAAAGACTCTTGAAGAACTATTCGTTCATCAAAGCCAAGAAATGTAAGTTTCACACTACGTCAACCATGTTTCTCGGATTCGTCATCGGTCCTTCAGGCATCCAGATGGAGCCCGCCAAAATCCAAGCAGTTACACACTGGCTATGGTCCACCTAACGACAGGAACTTCAGAAGTTCCTGGGATTTGTAAAGTTTTACCACCGCTTCATCCAGGGCTACATTTCCATCACCGCCCCCTAACAGCCCTGACCTCTCCCAAGACACGGTCTTGTTGGAATCAGGAAACCGAGAAAGCCTTCTTGGAACTCAAGAAACGTTTTACGTCTGCCCCTATTCTCTGAGGTATAAATGTTTTATTAAAGTAGTAGAATACAATGGAAGATTTGAATCCTAATATCTGTTTTTTTTAATGCATGTCTAATTGCATATTTGAGGATTATTATTCTGCGTATTTTCAGGCTGATTTTCCCAAACTAAGATCAGATAGAAAATTAAAATTAACTTCATTTAAGATGTAGTTTAGATGTTGAATAAACGATGAGCAACAAAGATAATGTAACATCTGGGCCAGCACGGCCTCAGGGAAGAATATCCGGTTCCCCAGACTACTGAGCTGCCGCTGTGTCTCCCCCTAGTGTGTCTGCATGTGTATGTCTTTCACAATAATCACTAAGTAGTATCACCTGTGTCTTCCTTACTGTATGTGTGCGTCTATTTAAACCAGCCGACCCCGTAACCCACTGTTCGCCCACCGTTGTGACTACCCAGTGTTCGATACATGTTCCCCAGATTGCCTCGTTACAGACTCTCTCTCTCTTATGTTTGTTCTAACTGCCTTTTCGCAGAAAACTCTCTCTCGTGTGTGTTTCAGGACTGAGACGGCTCACGTCAAGCCTCTACAGTGGACTAAGGCGTGCGGGCACGCCGAACGTTTTGGGCATCGGGGTCACGTTTGTGTTTTTGTTTTCAAAGTCAAAGTTGGATCTTCTGTGTGTTGGTGGACTTAAATAATAAACACTTTAGCATTAATAACCCTGCATCTGCATCTAAACTCTGTGTGAATCATGACAGATAAAAGTATTATGTTACTATAATTAAGTAGCGTTAATAAATGTGAGATTATTTTTATTGGTAGTAAATCTGAAAATTAATAATTGGCCTCTCGCTTAATTACATTTTCTTTGCTACTTCATTAATTCATTAAATCATGACTTAACATTTTCAATGTTCAGCCAGTTTCCAATATAACAAATCACATTTTTACAAGTTCAATGGTAATTATTATCTACATGTATTGTCTATTTATTTATATAAATTATTTATTATACATTTATTTATTTACTACACTGCCTGGCAAAAAATACCTATTTTAGAAGGGCAAAATTATTGCTCTGCATTAAAAATTGAAAACTGTTGAGATTTGAAATTATTAGAATTGTTTTTTGGAAAATGAATGAAATGTGGTCAGAAACAAATCATGAATATAGGTCACTTCAATGCTTAGTAAAGATGCATTCTAAAAAAACAATGATATAAATCACAGCAATATTTATTAGTGTAGGTAAGAGCATTTCCAAATGCACAATATGATGAGAGCTCACAGGATCATCTCTGTGTGACTAATCAAGAAATTTTTTTAATTTTTTAATTAAATTAAAAATTAATTAAAATGAAACTTTGATTAGTTAAGGATCATAATGAGAGTTTAGAGCAATGCAAATAGGTCATGTGGTCTGATGAGTCCAGATTGAACAAATAGCAGAGTGATGGGCACATCAAGGAGAAGAGAAGCACATGAAGCCATGCACCCATAATGCATTATGGCCACTGTGATAATGATTGACAGTGACATTATGACACATACCGTATGTAAATTGCTTTTTATCCATGTACATTGTTCCAGCTATAAGACACACCCACAAAAGGATAAGCACATGCTAGTCATCTTTGAAAATATCTGAGATGTGCTACAAAGGAGTAGACAAGTTAGATATGAAATGCTGGTGTTACTGGGAATAATGTTTACATTTTTAGTAACAGAGTCAATACATTTTTACCAAATCTCAAACTTAACATGTTGGATAAACATCCTATTTTATTAGTAGACAGGAAAAAACTACTTAAATCATATACCGTATAATGCAAATGCTGGATAAAATCAATAGGAACTTAATTAGTACAACAAACACTCCATAACACTTGTGATCATGTTAAACTATATAAAATGTTTATGTTTATGTTTATATACATTTATGTCATATTCCTAGTGTATGTATTTACAGAAATACATAAACACATTTATGTACATGCAGATGACATGAACATTTTTCACATTATTCTTGTTTCATTAGTGTTTTGCACTAAAGCATTTAGAGGTGCAATTTTCTTTTTCCCACAGTGGAGGAAGTTCTGTTTGAACAGTGGCCTAAATGTTTCATCCCTTAGTCCATAGATCAGCGAGCTGAGGCAGCGTGGTATGACCAGAACCATGAAGAAAATGAAGAAGTGCAGCTGTATGTATAGAGGAAATGGCAGGCCTCCTAGTAGGTACACTATATACTCAAAAAGAAATGACATAGTTGAAAGACCAAGCTGTAACACATGCAGTACTACAGTACGCAAGGCCTTATGGGCTGAGGTGTCAGAAGAAGCAGCACGTGCCTGTCGCAGGATGGCCACATATGTGAAGAGCAACACAATGGCTACGGTGACAAAGAGCAGAATTTTGAACGCCATACTCCTGCTTTGCTGCCATGGTGCCACCATGAGCTGCGTCATGGAACACACTGAAGGAGACAGGTAGTAGGATGGCTCTGCAAGGAGGAAGAGTGCGCACACATCAGTTAGCACATCAGAGATGCCCAAAACCCACACTAGAGCCACTGCTGCGTTCACGCGTGCTGGCGTAGCCAATTCACTGTGTCGTAATGGGAAGCAGATGGCTATGTACCTTTCCAGGGACATGACAGTTAGGTTGAGCGGCCCATTGACAAATGTTGATGCAGACAGCAGCACGATGAAGGCGCAAACAGCACGCACAACTGTAATGATGGCAGAATTGAATATGTAGAGCACTGAGGCAATCACCAAGTGAATGGTGTCATTCAGGAGCATGTGGGTAAAGAGAATATAACGAGGTGACTCACGAAAGATGGCCTTGGTGCGCAGCGTGAACAACATCAGAATATTAATGTAAATGAAGACAAAGTGTGTGGACAGCACCAGGACCAGCCTAAATATCCTCTCACCTGAAAAAAACACTTTTCCCTGCATTTCAATAAAAGTCAAGGAGCTGGATATGTTGGCCATCTGTAGTCCTACAGAAAAAATGAGAATTAATTACAGCAAGGATTACATTTAAAAGGTTTTTCATGTGTAAAAACAACCACAAATCCTCCCAGTGATCATAGTACATATACATTTTGTACATTGTACAATGTAAAATGAATACAGTTTTCATTATGTTATTATGATAGTATATAGATTTAAGTTGACATTTTATATACAGTATATGTAATTTTAAGAAATTTACAAATCTACTACACCATGAAAATATGACACGGTTCCTAGTTATTATACAACCTTAAGTAAAGTAAACCAAACTGGCAATAATTAGTAATCTACACTTACACTTATACATTTACACTAAACACACTCTGCCAGTCAGACATTTTTCTATACTTAGTGTGTATAGTGTCCAAAAAAACAGGTTGTGTGTTCTATCGATAACACAATATAAAAACAAGTAAGTTTTCTTAACAGGAGATACATTATTTACTTTATCATAGACATTACCAACAGCGTATTGGGATTTACACTTGACGTGCTCACACGACTTTGTCTCTGGGTGACAAATCTCACCATTTAAATATACCGCAGCTTTCTCTCAGTGAGCCTTGGGGGTTTTATATTCCAAAAATATGTGTCAATAAGTATTGTCCCATAACTCGTTAAAATAAAAGAGATATTTAATGTAATTTTCTGATATATTCATGTACACATAAGAGTAATTATGAATGTTTTAACTCTTCTAGTTATTCATATAATGATATACGTTCACAGCCTCTTTATTAAGTACACTATTACATCTGCACATTCATGAGCTTATCCATTTAGCCAACAGTCCATAAATTCAGGCAGATACAATTTAATAGTTAATTTTCATATCAAACAACAAAGAGGGAAATTTTTTGCTATTTGGCCTCCCACCACACCATTGAATTTAAAACTCTCAGGATGTGAGCAAAGTAAAGACTTTCAGCTATAAGGGGTTTGATAAAAGTGTGGTATTAACCATTCATGAATTACAGCCATTTTCATACAAACATACACACATACGTACACACACATTTGGTTGTGGGGCATAAATAATGGAACAAATAGCTTTCAAGTAGTTGCATGGCCAAGTGTGACCTGTTTCCTTATTACCCCATGACCAGTCAAGCACAAAAAGACCAGTAGGTGGATCTGAGGGTTATATTTGCATTTGGTAGCTGTTCATTCGAACTCTTAACATGAGGTTAAATAGGTATCTATGCAATTGAAGGAGGCTGTCATTAGACTGAAAAATAAAGAAAGAAACAAATAAACCCATCAGAGAGATAACAAAAACATTGGGAGTAGCCAAAAAACCTGTTTACAACATTCTTTAAAAAAGAAGGAATTCTAATTACACAGTGAATGTGGACGGCCTTTCTGTTTCATCATGTGCAGAAGTAAAGGACATTGGTGTTGTTATACATTCCAATCTTTCATTTTGCGCTCATGTAGATAATACTACTAGCATAGCATTCTTTCATCTCAAAAATATTGTCAAGATAAAAAATATATTGTCACTACACAATGCAGAAAAAATATTTTATGCTTCTGCCACCTCCAGGTTGGGTTATTGTAATGTCTTACTGTCTGGATGTTCAACTAGGTGCATAAAAAGTAGCAGATAGATATGCATTGTATTGGTTTGTATTTATTGTTAAGATGACCTTGATGGATAGCAAAATAAAAAAAATAAAAGTAGATATGGACTCGTGCACATAATCAAAAATACAGCTAATGTGAGAGAAACTACAGTAGTTATTATATCTATGTTTTTTTTATGAGGAACATACTCCTTGTATGTCAATGCTTATGAGTAACTGATATTGTATGAGTGCTATTCTGCTGTGTTGAGGAAGTGCATTAGTTACATTATTCGTGTACCCCTATGATGTATTATATATTAAGGGAAAGTGGCTATCATTGTTTTGCTCTGTGGATGAAGTTATATATGTTGTATAATACTACATATCATTCTAAATAAGCTTAACACTAAAACAGTTACATAAGCGTAAAATAAAGAAGTACGGTCAAATAGGTGGTGTCTGAGACTACAGGACATAATGGCAGCCTCTTGTGTTGAAACATCCGTTGTGTAAATACCGCATAACTAATATCTCAAATAAATGGCAAAAGAGAACTAAATGTATGATGACAAAATGGCCAAAAGAAGGGATATTTGCTGTAGCATTGTGTGAGGAAATGGAAACTTTGTTACTCTCATGCGCACTCAGCCGCGACTGGCACTAGGACCCGGAAGTAAGATGGTCGCGAACCTGAAAGCATAAAAGGAAACAAGATGGCACCGCACATCGCTCTGTCATTGAGTTTGCCCATGCTACCTCGGATTCGTTCGTTGACTCGTGAGTACTCACTTTCTTGGGTTTACTTTCAGACTGAGTGTGTATTTATAGGAAGCGGGTTAGATTGTGTCTTTCTCTTGCTCCTTAATTGTGAGAGACCTTATATCAAATCGCGTGATTATCCTGCCCGCTCGTGTCCATCCGCGTTTGGGTTTACCATTCACATTACAAGGGGCTAACCGCTAAAGCTAAGTCTTTCTGGTCTCCTAGGGTTAGTTCATGACAGAATGACAGAGCCAAAAGCGGTAAACCCAGCGGACCATGCGCGCTTATGCGATGTGGTTGACCAGCACGCCAGGCTAATCAACAAGCTAACCGGAGAGCTCGATACTCTGCGCCGGAGCGTCCAAGACATCGCGGCCTTGCGCCGCGAAGTTGCGGAGCTCAGGCGGGAGAACGCGGATCTCTGCGCAGCTGTTGATGGCATGGCTAGCAGGCCGCCCGTTGCAACGGCCGCGGCCCCGCACCAACCCCTCCCCCCCCCCCCTTCTGACGTTTTCCTCGCTTTACCAGACAAATGGGATGGCATGGAAGTGCAGTGTGTTTTTAACATCGCTGGAACTGGTGTTTGAGTTCAACGCCACCAAGTACTCCACCGACCGGCTACGCATCGCACTACTCGTCTCGTTGCTATCCGGGCAGGCAGCTGAGTGGGCCACAGCAGTTCTTCGTGCAGACATGGACACCGCCCACTCGTCCAACGAGTTCACCCGCCAGCTCAAACTCACCTTTGAACACCCCGCGGGCGAGGTGGAGACCGACACAAAGCTCTACCACCTGCGACAGGGAGGTTTGTCCGTGAGTCGCTACACCACAGAATTCCGGACCCTCGCCATACAGACCTCGTGGGGAGATGCAGCCCTCCGGACATCCTACTTCGAGGGGCTGGCTTCCCGGATCAAGGACGAGCTAGCCGGACGGAAACTCCCAGCCACACTGGAGGGGCTGATCCAACTGTCTCTCACTCAAACATTCTCTCTCTCTCTCTCTCTCTCTCTCACACACACACACACACACTAGGCAAACATAGAGCTCTCATACACTCAGACAGTAACAGACAGACACATCATCAATTAGACACAAACAATTGCAATTGCATTCAACTTAATGGCACAAAATAGTGCTCCTCATACGAAGGGTATATCAATTAAACCACTTTAACTCATACAATACAACATTTTGGGTGGTTTCACAATGCTTATTATGTACAGTACAACCGTACATTCCTCATACGAAAATATATCAATAAAAAACCACCAAACCTCATACCATATAACATTTAAGGTGGCTACAAAATGCTTATGACATACAACAGTACATTCCTCATAGAAAAGGGTATATTTTATTAATTGCTGGGTAACCTTACACAAGCAATATTACTAATTAAGCGCAATTTCTTATTAACCTGTTTTCCACTCATGCCATCCAATCAAGGCCCACTTGACAATGAGTACAAATTAATACCGAGATTATTTACCTTTTTTCTGTCCTGCTATCTATCAAAAGCCCACTTAGCAACACAAATAGACACTCAAATGCGCTTCCTCATACCGTCTGTTATTGCTGCCATCAATCAATGCCCACTTGACAACACACAGACCAATGCAATGCTTATTTTATCAATTTACTATAAGTACAACCGTTAGTAATCTGATGCATGCATTCTCTTCTGGAAACAAAGCCCATTTTATATTACTTGAGTTGGAGAGGCCTTTATCAGGCGTCCTTACCACCATGGGTGATCCTCAGCAAACAACACACACTAAGTATATAAGCAAAAGTTGCTTACCTTTGTAAGTGGCCACCTGTTTGTGTTGCTGACCAAGGAAGCCAATGCTGATCAGTCACCTTTGCCCCTTTTCCACCCTGCTCGCAGCGCCATTATGTTGTGGAAAAATACTCAGAGTCAGGCTTTGCTTACAGAAGATTACGACCTTTATTATCATGCTATAACGGCCGGAGCTGAACCATGGACATAACTGAATTTTCTCGTTGTTTCTTCCAGGACATATGTAGTCCGGATCCACCCAGTCTTTCATACATCTCAGCTAAAACCATTCATCACCTCACCTATGATTAAACCCACCCCCCCTGCTCCTCCCCCGCGTATCACTGACGGCGGTTCCGCCTACACCATGCGACGGATCCTCGACTCGTGTTCTCGGGGCAGGGGCACCCAGTATCTGGTCGACTGGGAAGGTTACGGTCCTGAGGAACGATCTTGGATCCCAGCGCGCTTCATTCTCGACCCCGAGCTCATCCGGGACTACCGTCATCGGGTATGCTACACCCCGGGACTGTCTGGAGCCGGTCCTGGACAGGGGTGTACTGTCATGCGCACTCAGCCGCAACCGGCACTAGGACCCGGAAGTAAGACGGTCGCGAACCTGAAAGCATAAAAGGAAACAAGATAGCCCATGCTACCTCGGATTTGTTCGTTGACTCGTGAGTACTCACTTTCTTGGGTTTACTTTCAGACTGAGTGTGTATTTATAGGAAGCGGGTTAGATTGTGTCTTTCTCTTGCTCCTTAATTGTGAGAGACCTTATATCAAATCGCGTGATTATCCTGCCCGCTCGTGTCCATCCGCGTTTGGGTTTACCATTCACGCTACAAGGGGCTAACCGCTAAAGCTAAGTCTTTCTGGTCTCCTAGGGTTAGTTCATGACAGATAAAAAATTACAGACTATGGTGAGAAACAAAAAGAGTTTGCAGAGAGAACTAAAAAGACAGCAAGAAAGAGAGGTATTGGCTCTATTTAAGACGAAAGGAAAAGATTTAGTGAAAAAGCAAAAGCAGGAGATGAAAAGGTTTAAAAAGTCAGACAGTACAGTGGGAACAGCAGGGAAGTTACACCGGCCCCATATGTGCCCCCGGAAAGTCATTTCCCAGTTCTAAATGGAACGGTGGAAGTTTTAGGAGAAATGCAAATGGAAGGTCATTTTTATTTAAATGGAGGTATTAGAAAGCTGAATGTAAAATCAAAGAAGAAGTAAGATAGAAAAACTGATAAAAAGGAAAGCACACCTTTAGCCTCTTATAAAGATGTAAAGGCAGATTTACACAGGATGAAAAAAAACAATATGAAAAGGAGGGAAGAATAGAAGAGGGGAAGAAATACTGGAAGACTTAGGCCCTTAACTCCACAATTCTCAATTTTAATTACAGACGCACATGGAGAATATGTGCTGTGGGATACACAGGACCTTGAGTGGCTTGTCACTCGCCTTCCTAACATTCACAGGCGGGAAAATGTGTAAAAGTGTTAGAGGAGGAGACTGCTGGTAAACATTTATCTATGGAGGATGTAAAATTTATTTTGGCAAAAATCTTGGGAGAAGGAACGAGGTAAGAAATCCTCCAAGCCTTTGATTTGATCCAAGTGGTAGAGTGAAATAATTTTTGGAGCTTACCGCCCTCCTATGCGGCAGGCCCTGTGTGCCAAATATCCACCTAGAGTTGATCCAAAGGCATTAAGGGGCAATTGGCGGAAGCAGTGAACCCAACCTTGTGCATTCAGTGGCAACTAAAAAACTGGAAACAAGAGACAAAGGGGGATCCACAGAGTGATTCATTACTGGCTACTTTGTTTAGACAAGCGATGGTAAGTACCATGCCACAGCCTGTAAAGTGCAAGATGAAAGATATGGTCAGCTTAAATTCCAAAGTTCTGTGACCATGTTTCATATGTCGGCCAATACGTAAAGAATGAGCAGAACTTATGAACTTAAGGAAAAGAGCTGCATAGAAAACTGGCTCAGTTACAACATGAAAAACTGACAAATGACAGAAAGAGGAAGCAGAGCAGATCTCAGTAAGAGCTTCAGGCAATACGTCTCCACCATCCACCCAGCTCCATGACAACGCCCGCAGCACTCACTCCAAATACACATTAGATTCCTACATCCATTGTCATCAATTATACCCAAAAATCAGAGCAAAAGGGGTGGAGAGAAAATAGACCTTAAACAGGCCAAAGAAACATCTGTGTTAACTTTTTGTTAGGTTTTCCTCCACCTGTTCCCTTGTCTCGCTGCAAAGCACAATGCCATCTGCGAACATCATAGTCCATGGAGACGCCTGTCTAATCTCATCTGTCATCCTGTCCATCACCATAGCAAGCAAGAAGGGGCTCAGAGCCGATCCTTGGTGCAGACCCACCTCCACCTTGAACTCTTATGTCACACATAGCTCTCATACAGTACATGTCCTTCACCACTTTAACATACTTCTCTGGAAGCACTTCCTGACCACCCAGAGCCAACATTCCTCCCTTTTCAATTTCCACCACCTTGTCCCCTGCTCTGCCTTTGTACACTTCACCTTCCTCACCACCAGGGTCATTTTATGGCATAGTACGGCATGACACGGTTCAGTTCAGCTCACTTTTGGGGGGTTTTCCACTACAGTACATGGTACCTGGTCCTTTTTGTAGTACCACCTCAGCCGAGGTTCCAAGCGCGCCGAACCGTTACCAAAACGTGACGTGTAAACTCTGCTGGTCACTGATTGGCCGGAGGAAATCGTCATTACTGCGTCACTGAACTTGCGACACGAGACACAACAGACACGCTATATTTAGAACAGCCAGCGAAGGATCGGACGCACCTTTTTGTATTAACCAAAAATTTTCTTTGGCTGCCATCAGCCTCTTTTGAAACAAACTCGTCTTGCTGTTAAAAACATCCACATGCCGAGAATGAAGAACACCATTCCATCGATATGCTCCATTGTTGTGTGTTTGTTTGTGGCGCGTTTACGATGATGTCATGCAAGTATAGGCGCCGCAACTATAACGACACGTGAATATTCCCGCCCACTCTAAAGCGTTACTAAACTGCAGTGGAAGCGCAAACCGCGCCGAACCAAAGTGAGCTGTACTGAACCGTGCTGTGCCGTACTATGCAGTGGAAAAGAGGCATTACACACCACCATTCTGTGTTGTCTGTCACTGATCTCTTTCCGATTACAACGTCGACACAAGATGTAGTCCACCTGAGTGCTTCTGCCTTGGCTCTTATATGTCACCCTATATTCCTGCCTTTTCTGTAAGAAGGTATTCACTAATGTCATTTCCATCCTCTTTGCAAAGTCCACCACATCTGTTCTTCTGCGTTCCTGTCCTAAAGACCAAACCTGCCAATCACATTCTCTTCACCGCTGTTCCCATCCCCAAAATGTCCATTACTGTAAATCTGCACCAATCAACAATCCTTACAAACTCCTCTTTCAGGATAACTCCTACTCCATTTTTTCCCCTATACAAACCATGGTAAAACAACTTGAACCCTGCTCCTAAGCTTCTAGCCTCGCTACCTTTCCACCTGGTCTCCTGGACACACAGTACAGTATAGCCACCTTCCTTGTCTGCATCATGTCAACCCAACTCTCTTGATTTCCCTGTCATAGTTCCAACATATAAAGTCCCTACTGGCACTCCTAAACTCTTGCCTTTCCTCTTCTCTCTCTGCCTACGAACACGCCTTCCACCTCTCCTTCTTCGACAAACAGTAGCTCAATTTTCACCAGTCCTGTTAATGATTCGCATAATTGATTTGACAAATGTTTTACCTCGGATACCCTTCCTGTCACAACCCTCTGCATTTTTTCAGACTTGATTTATTATCAGAAATGATAATATGGTAAAGGATAACGATTCAGATTCTTAATGGGAAAAAATGAGTGATACAAGTGGGCAGCATTTACAACAAAAGAAAAGGAATAAAATTTTATGTAGAAAACTGTGAAAATTAAACTATAATACCACCCTCAATAGCGATCTATAAAAATCAATCTGTCATGATGCAGGTGTTGAGAAAGCGGACACAGATGCAGGAGTGGGTTTGTCACACGTTTTGTCTCGTCTTTATTTTAATTTGTTTCTTTTCTTTCGTTCTTTTGAACTCAAAAATTTCCTTCTTACATGAAAACTCAGTAAAATAAAACAAACTGAAACGAATATCAAAATATCAAAACGAAGAAACAGAAGTGAGACGTGGTCTCCTCATGCAGGTTCAGCAGGTCGTCCGACTGTCTTCTTGTACATAATCCTTACGCCCCACGGAAGTTCAGGTCAGGTTTGCCTCACGAGAGGCGGGCGTAACTCACGAGACGCAACTTGAACTTGAAAATAAACAGAACTCACTTTCGGGTTTCAGTCCTCGATCCGACCCTGCTGCTGCTTAGTTCTACAGAGGAGACAGGCATAGGTAATCCCACAGTGAGACCCACACACACATACATACAAGGGGTGAAACACTACAGTGGACGGACGAGACGCCGCGGCTTCGGCTGGCTTAAATAGAGACACACGGGGATGAGACACAGGTGTACGTGATTTGTGATTTTGGATGACATACTGTACCCACACAGACACACTAGGAGGCTCAGTAGTCCGGCAACCCAGATCTTAATCCTCCGGACCGTGGAGCACAGATGTCACACAAACAACAGGGGTAGCTGATTTTTTATTTATTTATTTTTTTTAAGGAAAAGAGCACCTTCTGACCTCTTTACCCAGAATATAGGGTGGAAAGGAATATGTCCTAGAGTAAGACTACATCATGAGATTAACATCATACAGTGGGAATAAACTCACTTATATCAATTATACAGATGATGCTCTAACTGCGCTAGGAGAAACAATAAATGCATGAATTACAATGACATAGAAAAATAGACAGTCTCTGAAATGGTTATTGGCAGATAAAGTGGGCATACTGTATGTGTATTAGTTGGTGACCAATGCTGTATGTATATCCCTAATAACACAGCTCCTGGTGGTGCATTTATTAAATTGAAAAACTTATGACTGGATATTCAATAGTAATAGTATACCCAGCATGGATGTATAAACTGCATAAGCTAGTATGCCTAAAGTGTGTGTGTTGGGGGGGGGCAAATAAGACAGATGTTGGAAGAATATGTCTCATCTTTAAATGTTTAGTGCAAATATTTGCACTAAAAATACACCAGAACAATAAATTAGTTGCATGACATTATCAAGACAGAAAGCAATGGAGATGATGATGAGACTTCCATCCATACATCCATCCATACATCCATCCATCCAAGAACCTCTGTAGTCCATGTAGGAAACGTGAAGGCCCAGGGTGACCATTGTATTTATTTGCATTTTGTCTAACTGTGGTAGAACCTCCTGTCAACATTCACACACTATGGGCAATTCGGAGAAGTCAATTCACCTAATCTGCATGTTTTTATACTGTGGTAGGAAACCCACCAAGAAAAGGGAAAACATACAAACTAAATGCACACAGACCTACATGGGAATAAAACACAGGACCTGGAGGTGCAAGACGACAGAGCTAACCACAAAATCACTGTGCCCACTGATACATACATTAATATTCACACATTTATTGACAGCTTTGACATTCCTTTAGCAGAGCATTTGAAATGTTGGATGAAGCTTGGGACAAAAAGAACATATTTTTGCTTTTTTCGTTGGTCAAAGCATTCATTCTGAGGTTAGTTCAAATAAATGGTATTTATAGGATTAGGATCACAAACACACCATTACAATGTAACTGATGAATGGAAACATCTACATATAGAGTATATACAGGACGGGCACTCTTACAATGAGCAGAGATTTGACTGAGATATTTTTGTTTTGCTGCTATGATGCCACTGTGAGTGGTTCAACAGTACACATTGGTGGGAACAAGTAAAAGGCCAATTAGCACATTATTGGCCCAAAACACAACATCAGAGCCACAGCAACACTTGCTCACACTGGTGTAGCCAATTCGCTGTGAAAGCATTGCTCAATTCACTTGCTCTTGAGAGAAATCAAAGCCAGGTTTAGTGAAATGTTGAGAAAAGCACTCTGCCCCTTCAATAATTGTTTTTTATGACAAGTTTTATTTCTTGTAAAACTTTCATATGTAACATGCCCTCTTTGATCCAATACCCAGCAGGTTACACAGAATGGTTAAAAGGGTATATACATTTTTACTCATCAGGGTTTTGTAAGAAGAGATACTTCAGCATTATCAGCATTGGACGGCAGTATCTCCTGTCCGACTCAAGACCTGCACTGAGGGTAGTCCTTTCCAGAATGAAGTATACCCTGAGGCCTCTCTCGTACAGTCTAATGTGATCACATCATTATTTTTGTCATTTAAATTTCTGTCCAGCCCAGAGTAGGTTTTATATGGGAAATGCATCTGTTTTAATCAAGAAAGCATGGTGTGAATTAACTGCACAAATTAACCACATATATTTTACTCACAGTGTCTGTTTTTATCTGTTTTTAAGGCCAGAACAAAAACTTAGTAACATGACATGTACAGTATAGAGTAGGGGAAAATGTCAACGCAAGACAGCAGCCAGGGGAAATTCAAATTTTAAAGCAATATTGACATTTTCAATGACAAATTTGTTAGCAAAAATCTAATTTTAAATATTGAATGAAGAATCGAATTAAACATTTTATTTGTACATAGAAAATATTTTCCCTTTTTTCCATGTTATTTATTTTCAACTTAGAAATCAATAGTCTGTAGTATCAAGATCACAAATACCCTATAACACACCTAAAACTCCTGAACTACATTCAAATATTGGTTTGAGGTTTAAGGTAACATGCCACATTTTTGTGCCCATATCTAGAGAAATACATGTACATATTTGTTCTTATATAGAGGATGGAAACATCATCATGTTGTCCTTATCTGATCATTAATGTTTTGTAAATGCCTTTATAGGCACAACTTTGTTTTTTCCACAGTAGAGGAAGTTCTGTTTGAACAGTGTCCTGAAGGTTTCGTCCCTCAGGCCATAAATCATTGAACTCAGACAGCGAGGCATGACCAGCACTAAATAATAGTTGAGGAAACGTAGATGTACATTTACAGTGAGTGGAAAGCGTGCAAGGAGGAAATCTATAGACTCATAAAGCAAGGAAATGAGGGAGAGCAAAAGCTGCAATGCATGCAGTACCACAGTACGCAATGCCTTATGGGCAGAAGCGGTGTCAGTGGAGGCAGCACGTGCCTGCCACAGGATCGCCACATATGTGTAGAGGAGCACAATGGCCACCATGACAAAGAGCAAAACTTTGAATGTCACGTTCCTGCTTTGCTGCCATGGTACCACCATGAGCTGCCCGATGGTACACACTGAAGGAGACAAGTAGTAGGATGGCTCTGCAAGGAGGAAGAGAGCACACACATCGGTTAGCACATCAGTGATGCCCAAAACCCACACCAGAGCTACAGCCACAATTGCTCGCACTGGTGTAGCCAACTCGCTGTGCCTCAAAGGAAAGCAGATGGCTGTGTACCTCTCCAAGGACATGACGGCCAGATTTAGTGGCGCATTGACAAATGTTGATGCGGACAGCAGCACGATGAAGGCACAAGCTGCACGCACCACTACAATGTAAAACAGACTGAGCAAGAAGAGCACCATGGCAATCACCAGGTGAATGGTGTCATTTAGAAGCATGTGGGCAAACAGGATATAACGTGGTGTCTCACGGAAGATGGCCCTGGTGTGCAGTGTAAATAGCATCATGCTATTAACAAAAATGAAAAGGAACTGCGTGGACACCACCAAAAACACCCTAAGGATTTTATCACCCGTCAAAGCATGACTCATGGTCTGCATATCAACACCTGTCAAAGTGCTGGACATATTAGCCATCTGTAGTCCTGCAGAAAGAAAGGAAGAATTTCTTATAACATGTCAGATTTTATATTAAATAATCAAAATATACAAAAACTGAATGTTTTAAAATATGCATGACTATATTTACCGGATCTAGTTGTGCTTTTTCCTGAAAAATCAATTCAATAAACATTGTAGGTTCAAATCCTTTTGTATCATTAGCAGCATATCAAATTTGTGGAAATTTTTTTTTAAACATGTTACATATAATACAGTATAAACACAACTAAAAGCCTAAATTCTATTATGTAAGCAGTTAAAGAGTGCTTATAGAATTGTCACTACTGCAATTTGACACCACCTACAGTATAATGAGTTTTACACCTGAAGTACTCACACCCCAGATTAGTCTCTGGGTAACAAATGCCACCATTTAAATATACAACATCTCTCTTACATCAGCAAGCCTTTAGAGTTTTAAGCCCTGTGTCAATTATGTTTGTGTAAACAAACATTGTCCCTTAATTCATTAAAGTAGACAAATCTTTAATGAAATACACATCAATTGTACCATCTTACTCCCCACATTTAATATCAGAATGGGGGAAACGGGTTGTTTTACCCAAGTAGCTACAATGTGATGCTACTGACTTAAGAATCTATAAAGAATTATAGTTAGGAATTGCAATGACATAATATAAAATTACATCCACTATTATTATAGTTTACTACTAAACGGTGTAACTATACAAGTTCCTTGTGTTGCAAATGATGACTGCATTATTTAATATACTGTACGTATTTCACAAATTTCAAACATTTATTTTTTAAGTTTAGAAATTTAAGAAGCTAATAATCATTAAGGGAAGTAGGATGGGGTTTCTTTGGGATAGGAACAATAATGGACTCTTTAAAGCATGTGGGGATTAGCAACTGGGATAAGTAGAGGTTGAATATCTCTGTGAACACAGGTGCTAGCTGGTCTGCGCAGGCTCTGATGACTCAACCTGAGGTGTTGTCTGGTCCTGCTGCTTTCCTGGTGTTGACTCTCCTGAAGGCTCTCCTCAAATCATGCTCGGAAATGATGAACACGTTTCCGGTGTTGGCATTGTCTTCCTGTCTGCAGCCATTTGTGTTGCTAGCATAGTTAGCTTTGCTAGCGCTATTTGCATTTCTGGCTGCAGCGAACCGAACGTAGAGGGTGTTCAGCTCGTCTGCAAGAGACACGTCCGCGTTCATCATATCAGATGTTGGTTGCTGGTATAGTTGGTTATTGTCCTTGCTTTATAGTTGGTTATTGTGTCTGTTGGAGCTGTGACTCTAGTTTCCTCCCGTAGCGCTGCTACACCGCCTTCCGAATGTTGTATGATGCAGCCTTGTACGAGTTCATGTCATCCGACGCAAGTCCCGCGTTATAGGCAGCGGTGCGACAGAGCGTCGTGGGTGGATAAAATCATTCTGAAGAAATGGTCTGATGGTCATTCTTTGCACGGTATCATCTGTTACTGTAGTTTCCCAATCAATCAACCACCACTTCCATAAACACATTGATGTCATCAGAGCTGCACTGGAACATGTCCCAGTCTGCATCATTGAAAACTGTAAAGCAGTCACCGATTGGTCGGTCCAGCGTGCGACCTCCCTGTGTACCTGTACTTCCTGCTTGAGGCTTTGTTTGTTTATATTTTGGCACGATGAAGATGGCGGTGTGGTCAGATTTCCCAAACGGTGGCGAGCAGGATGCTAGGCAGAGGTGTGCATTGTGCATGGGCTCTCAGTCTGTTCCTGACTGTTCCAGTCTGTCACTGAAGGAGCTGCTCAGTGATGAAACTGTTTCAAACATGAGTATGAGTCATTCTCCAGCAATGATGATAGCTTAGCTACCATCCTCCTTTCTCCCACTGCTTGTACACTGTCCAGGGGAATACCCAGAACAGAATTGTCCTTCTTTATCAGTCTGCACCACCAGCAAACAACTCCATAGAAGATGGCTGATACCATTACAGAGTCAAAAAATCTTCTTCAATAGTTCTCCCTGCACTCCAAAAGACCTTAGTCTCCTCAGCAGAAATGGTCTGCTTTGTCCTTTTCTATAAATTGCATCCGTATTGTCTGACCAGTCCAGTTTGCTGTTAAAGTGAACACCCAGGAATTTATAACAGTTCACTCTCGCAATGTCTTTTACTTGAATGTTTACTGGTGATAGTGGAGTATGTTTCTGCCTGTGGAAGTCCAATACCAGTTCTCTAGTCTTTCCCACATTTATCTGGAGGCCTTGGCACCAGTTCACAAAGTTCTGAATCAGTTTTCTGTACTCCCTGTCATCATCCTCCATGATCAGGTCAACGAGAGCAGAGGACATCTGCAAGTGACAGGTTGCTGATCTGAACATGAAGTCCGCAGTGTAGATGGTGAAGATGAACAAGGCCAGGACCATTTCCTGCGGGGCTCCACTGTTGGAGACAAACATGTCAGACTCAAGGAGAACATCTCAGAATGCAGATGGGTTGGTGTTAAAAGCTCTAGAGAAGTCAAAGGTCATGACTTTCACAGTGCTCTCAGCCTTTTCCAGGTGTGAAAAAGCCCTACTAAGGAGGAAGATGAGAGCATCTTCCACTCCAATGCCAGGCTGATAGGGAAACCAAAAGTAGGCAAAAGTGGGTCCATTTATGGGCTCACCAAAGGTCAGAGATGGGTAAGCACAGGCTTCTCGAATGTCTTCATCAGATGTGAGGTCGGTACTACTGGTCTATAATCCCCATAGTATTTTGGGCGTGATTTGTTTGGTACCGGTATCACAGAAGATGTCTTTCACAGCTGTGGCACCTTCCTCAGCGCCAGCTTCAGATCAAACATGTACAACTATATGCCACACAGCTGGTCTGCACAGGTTTTTAGAAGCCAGGAACTGATTCTGTCTGGGCCTTCAGCATTCCTTGCCTTGATCTTCCTAAGCTTCATTCTCACCTGGGCTTCTACAAGGGCAGTATGCAGTGAGTGGGGTGGGGACTGGGGGACTGGTAGAGGGGATAGGTTAGCTGACTTGATGTTTTAGAGCAGTGGTTCCCAAACTGGGGGTGGCGGAATAATTTCAAGGAGTTGCGAGAGGGATGAATTTTTTTTTTTTTGTGATTATAATACACACTTTTCAGTATTACAAGTAAATGCTATAAATAAATATTTTCTGATTTGTAAAGTTATTACTGATTGAGTGTGAGTGTTTAAATTGACTCAAAGATATGACATCACTGTACAGCGACTGGCTCACTAGTTATTGCTACACCGCACAACTGCACATGAAAACCGCAACTGCCGAGATGGATAAATTTGTTATTCGCAAATCTAAAAATGTTAAGGAAATTCTTTGCCTGAGTCATCGGAACCATGTACATCGACCAAGCAAAAGAGCAAGACCCCATCAGACCAAAGTAGGAAACGTCGGAAATATGAGGAACAATTCATAAAGTGCAGTATCAGTATTCACTAAGTTGCGGTAGTTGTCCCGTGCAGCATTGGATGTACTGCTTCAATTTGGATCTACATATTTGTGTGAGCAGTCTTTTTCTGCTGTTACATATATAAAAAAAACAAATACAGCTCACGTCATGATGTCAAAGATGATATGCGGGTAGCTGTATCCACCATCAGGCCACGAATTAAGCTTTTGTGCTGCCAAAAACAAGTACACCCTTCCCATTGAAAGGTAAGCCAAAATTATTTTGATGCATAGTAAATGTAATCAAAATACTGTCAACAGCTTGTTATGTTTATTGCTTGTTTTTGATAGTGGGGATCGCGAGATCTTGTCGATCTTCAAATAGGGGTCGCTGGCTTGAGAACCACTGGTTTAGAGCACCTTCCACACACCGCTGACATTAATCTGCTGCATTTGATTCTGTATCTTCTTCTTGTAGCATGCTTTTTCCATCATTGATTTAATTTCTCGGTCCTTTCTGCACAGTTTTCAGCTCTTCCTTGTTTACTGGTTTATAAACACTCTTCTCCTCTTTAAGGAGAGTCTTTATATCAGGACTTGGCAGACTGACACCGCTCACACTACCTACACCAACAAGCAACCTCTTCGGACATACCAAGCCAATAGCACCGCTGACAATCCAACTCTGTTGTGCCCTCAAAACCCTGGTGTCCCTACTCCTGATGCAGCCATCTTAAAGTATACAGAACCCCCTCACGTTCTACCAAGCGGTCCCACTGACGCAACACAGCCAAACTACCCTTGGACAATGATCGATGCGCCTCGAAATTGGGAAGGTTCTTACACCGCCTAAAACCCCAAGATGGTACCGATATCTAGATCGGACTCTTGTAGCACCCCAAACTCACAACCGGAAAGGCTTGGTAAGATCTGAAGCTTGAGTAGCCTGATATAAAGGCTTTACTCGTGCTACCTGTTGTACCGATACGGGAACCACGGTAGCTGGTAAAAGCTGCCCCAGCCCCTGGCTATCTGCCGGACGCTGTCTCGAAAGGGCATCAGCATTACCATTACTTTTACCTGGTCTATAACGGATTGTCAGTAAAGACAATACATTTATGCCCCAACAGATACTTTCTAAATTTCTCTGTCATTGTCCACTTAAGCACCAAAACCTCTAGCCTCATTGAGCTATAGTTTACCGGATTACACTCTGTGGGTCACAAACTAGAGCTGGAAAAAGCAACAGGCTGGACCTTCCCTTCTTTTTCCTGAGAAAGGATGGCCCCTAGATCACACGCGCACTTTAAAACAGACCGCTCTGAAATTAGAGCGTAAATGGCGTCAAACTAAATTGTTAGGATTTCAAATAGCATGGAAAGAGAGCATCCTGAACTATAGGAAAGCTCTTAGTGTAGCTAGATCAACGTATCTCTCCACTCTTATAGAAGAAAAGAAAAATAATCCTAGATTTTTATTTAATACCGTAGCCAAGAAATAACCAGAAATAAGACCACTACAGAAATCTCCACAACAACATCATGCAATAGTGAGGACTTCATGAACTTTTTTAATAATAAAATTGTAAATATCAGGCATAAAATTGAGGCTTTGAAACCGAACAATGTAATTGATACAGATGTTAACCTAGCCATGTCAGATTCGAACCTAGAATACTTTACTCCCCTTGAAGAGAATGAACTAATTTCACTCATCTCTTCTGCAAATTCATCAACCTGTATATTAGATCCTATACCGACACATTTTCTTAAACAGATAGTACCAGTAATAACAGAACCGCTGTTGAGAATAATTAATTCCTCACTCAGCATTGGTTATGTTCCAAAATCTTTTAAATTAGCAGTTATCAAACCAATAATTAAGAAACCTGACCTCGACCCCTGTCAGCTGTCCAATTACAGGCCAATATCAAACCTCCACTTTATCTCTAAGATTCTGGAAATAGCGGAGCAGCTATGCTTATATCTACATAGAAATGGCATACATGAACTGTATCAGTCAGGATTTAGGCCTCATCACAGCACAGAAACAGCACTCGTTAAAGTAGTAAATGACCTCCTATTGGCCTCTGATCAGGGTTGTGTAACTATGCTTGTATCACTCGACCTCAGTGCAGCTGTTGACACCATTGATCATGCTATTCTTCTTCACAGATTAGAAAATGTAGTAGGAATTAAGGGTACAGCCCTCTCCTGGCTCAGATCCTATTTGACCGATCGTTATCAGTATGTAGACTTAAATGGTGATTATTCTGCATGTTCTCTAGTGGAGTTTGGCATTCCACAGGGTTCAGTTTTAGGCCCACTGCTTTTTTCCCTTTACATGCTTCCTCTGGGCAACATAATCCGTAAGCATGGTATTAGTTTTCATTGTTATGCTGATGGCACACAGTTATACGTCTCAACAAAACCTGATGAGAAAAAACATCTTACTAAAGTAAATAAAGTAACTAAAGAGCAATGTGTGGAGGACATAAGAAATTGGATGCTAATTAACTTCCTTCTGCTTAATCCGGATAAGACAGAAGTTCTAGTCATAGGACCGCATACAGCTAGAAGTAAAATCTTAGATCACGCCGTAACTTTAGATGGCCTTTCTGTTCCATCAAGTGCAACAGTAAAAGACCTCGGCATGATTATAGATTCCAGCCTTTCATTTGAAGCTCATGTAGATAATATCACCAGGATAGCATTCTTTCACCTCAGAAATATTGCCAAGATAAGAAATATATTGTCGCTAAACGATGCAGAAAAACTAGTTCATGCTTTTATCACTTCTAGGTTGGACTATTGAAATGCCTTACTGTCTGGTTGTTCTGTTAGGTGCATAAACAAGCTTCAGCTAGTCCAGAATGCAGCAGCGAGAGTCCTCACTAGAACCAGAAGATATGAGCACATCACCCCTATCCTCTCTTTACTACATTGGCTCCCTGTGAAATTGCGCATTGATTTTAAAATACTACTTTTGACATATAAAGCATTAAATGGTCTCGCGCCGCAGTATCTGAGCGAACTGCTAGTGTCTTACGATCCGCCACGCCTACTTCGATCAAAGGATGCAGGCTGCTTGTCAGTACCGCGTATTATGAAAACTACAGCTGGGGGCAGAGCTTTTTCTTACAAAGCCACAAAATTATGGAATAGTCTTCCAAATAGTGTTCGGGACTCAGACACAGTCTCAGTGTTTAAGTCTAGACTAAAAACCTATTTATTTAGCCAAGCATTTTTATAAATAGATTTGCCATAGGTAAAGGAGCAGATCTGGGGGACTCATGGACGTAGAGTATTATGGTGAACTGGTATGTTTAGATGCTGTCTTCCTCTCATTTGATCATTCAGGTTTGTTGACGGTGAGGTGATTGTTTGCTTTACATCTCAGGGAGCCCTCATGTTTATGTTTCCTTCTGGCTCTCCCTTTTAGTTATGCTGTCATAGTTAGTCCTCCCGGAGTCCCTGCTTGCACTCTACAGTAAATATACATTCACATTATACATTATGTGACTATGAACATACCTAACTGCCATCTCTCCGCTTCTTCTCTTTCTCCCCCTCTTTCTCTTTCCTCTCTCTCCCTGTCTCTCCCTTTCACTCTCTCTCTCTCTCTCTCTCTCTGTGTCGAGCTACACATGTCATTCCTGAGATGCCAGTGATCCAGACTCCCTCTGCCCTCCGGACCTGTCTGATCCATCCTGGTGCCCCGTTTCTGGTTGGAGGTCTCGGCGCATTGATGCCCCGTGTGTCTCTTTGGGATGCTTCTGGTGTCTGGGGATGATTCTATCTACTTAGAAGATGGTTCTGGCCTCGACTGGTGTTGTCAGCTGTTTCTCTGAGGACTTGACAATTCGATAGTTCAGGACTGGAACTTTCTACAAGTCTATCTGAGTCTCCAATAACTACCTGGACTCCATGTTAACATCAATTAACATCAACTATTATAGCTGGACCGCCTGCCACCTAACACACTGTATAAATGCAGATCATTTCCTGTTATCTGTTTCACCCAAATGAGGATGGGTTCCCTGTTGAATCTGGTTCCTCTCAAGGTTTCTTCCTATTACCATCTCAGGGAGTTTTTCCTTGCCACTGTCGCCCTCGGCTTGCTCACCAGGGACTATCTGACCATTTTGATTCATACACATTCACATTCCATACAAACTTAAATAATTCTTTTGATTGTGTAAAGCTGTTTTGAGACAATGTCAATTGTTAAAAGCGCTATACAAATAAAATTGAATTGAATTGAATAGATCCCCGTGACTAGCATCCACCTCAAGGATGAAAGGCAAGGAAAAGTCTGCATATGCAAGAATAGGGGAGGTTGTAAGCTTTTACAACCTTTTGACACTGCTCAGTCCATGCACCAACAAAGCTTGGACCTACAAGTTTCTCAGCTTCACTTTGAGACCTCCACGCGTCAACCGACCCAAAACCACCTCCAACCTTTCCAAATGCTGAGTGACTGAAGGGGGAACAAAACACAATGTCATCCAAATACAAAAGCTATGATTGGTGGAGCTGATCGGCAAACAATCTTTCCATCAACCACTGGAAAGTAATGGGAGCAGTAAAAAGCCAGAATGGCATCCTATTCCACTCAAAGAACCTAAACATTGTACAAAAAGCAGTTTGGGACCGATCTCCCTCAGTTACGAGGACTTGGTTGTACCCGCTGGTCCAAAGTCCAAAATGGAAAACCAGCGCCGTTCAGGGCGTCCAATGTTTCCTCTATACGAGGCAGAGGAAATGCGTCTTTCCTGGTCTTTGAATTTAACTGACAGTAGTCCACGCACATGCGTAGACTACCATATTTCTTCCGCACTAAAACAATGGGAGACGCATAAGGACTACAACTCTCTCTAATTATTTGACCATCCAGCAGCTGGTTAATGTCGGTCTTCACCACATCCAACTCTGAAGGGTGCAAACGCCTATACCGCTGCCAAACTGGGACATCATCTGTAAGGGGAATATCATGCGAGATCAGGTTTGTGCATCTTAAATCATTATCATGAGCCGAAAACATGGACTGATAACTCTGTAACAGTGCCCTAACCTCCCCCAACTCCAACCCAGATAAATCAACTGATTCAATTTGTCCCTGCAACAATGGTTCCACTGCACAGCCTTGGGAACACACACTAGCGACCACATCCTTGACCTCGGTCATCTGTGGAGGTAGACTTGCAACATACATAGCCTGCAGGCTACCTAATAGTGTATTTGGGTACAATGCTACATCTACAACCCCTACATTCACAATCGGGATTTAGAGGGTACCTCGAATTACTTGCACTAAGGAAGACGAGGCCAACAATTTCCCCGTCCGAGCTACGGCTCGGTGGGTACTAGTTTCCCGAAGGCTGGCTTGACCGGACGCACTTACTGAGCAAAACTTTGAGTTAGCTCGTACAACTAATGCCGCTGGACCTTTAACATCTCACATACCTGATCTCCTCCCATGCCTCCCCCTCTAGGTAGTCAACCAAAAACAAGGCCTGGTCTAAAAATGACGAATGGCAAACGAATGGAATACATGCCTGCACCTCCTCAATCCATTAATCAATGCCAATCCCTGACTTGCCATTAAACTTAGGACATTTAGGCTGAATCCCATTTCTACCCCTTACCCCTACACATAGCCCTACCCCTCCGTTTGGCGCGTTCACGTGAAGGGGTAGGGGTGTCTCATTTCTCTTTTGGTTGGAGGGGTAGGGATAAGGGGAAGGGCCAGATAGCCCTCCAAACGAAGATTTTTCAGGATCTCACTTCAAATGAAGGGCTAAGCGAAAATTTCAACATGGCTGCTCACTCGAGCAAGCAGACCCATAAATGTTAAGTAATTTTTGCCATTAATAAAGATTTTTATGACAAGTTTTCATTATATGTATATTACCTTTAGTCTTGTGTTTGTGTTTATGGTGATGTTCTGTAAAGAAACGTTTGCAAAACAATCGCTAAAGTTTGCTAGCGGATAGTACAGAATACATGATATTACAAATATATATTTTTATGTCACATACACTTTACTGCATGCTACAAACAAATATGAAAGTTCAGTAGCATGGCAGTTTGCAGAGCATTTGATAACGCATTGTTTGTTTTGCTTACGGCCATATGTGTACATGTAAATGAACGGTGCTTACACTATTCTTACTTATTGCAATGTGACCACAGCTTTGTAATTTATATTCTGTATAGGGATGGCTGAGGAAACCCGAAGGCTCATCCGTGTTCGTGGTGAAAATGAGCAACTTTTTTAAAAATCAAAATACGGCGCAAAAAAACTTTGGGAGTGAGTAATCTCTCTTATTGGAATGTGTGATAAACATCGGCGCATGTCCTCTGACGTAACATTAGGAACTAGCGACTACTTATGATGACGTATAACAGTGTTGTAGTGGTGTCCCATTTCTTAGGGGAAATATTTAAACCCTTCCCCTTTCCACTTCATTTCAAGGGACAAGGGGAAGGGGCGAGGGGTAGGGGAAGGGGTAGAAAATAGAATTGGGATTCAGCCTTACTGTCCCTATGTACAAAGACCACTCTCTCCGGTTGGCTAGCACCCACAATGACTGAATGAGCTGTGACAGGCACTGCATCAGTCACCTCCACCAATGCCACATTAGGGCCAAGCAACACAAGGGGCCGGTCTTGGCACAGCCTCTCATTGTCTGGCTTCAACTGGGCCACAAGTTCTTTAAGTTCTCGAAGTTCCTCCTCCATGTGTAAATCACCACTTACCACCCAATAGCAAACCACGGCAGGAGACCCAATGGACAGGGAATGTGTTCTTCACAATCCGGACGGACGCTGCTGTTTGGTCTCAAATCTAGAAAAAGAAAAAATAAATTGCTGCAATTTCACTAATTGTTTCCTTATAACAGCAGACAACGAAATGTTTTACTCCATATACTTCTATATTTTCAACATGCCTTCTTTAATCTAGTAGCCAGCAAGTTACATTAAAAACATTCCAGTTTGTTTTGTAATGACTAAAATACACCAATTACGTTACATTTTAAAGTAAGTACAGTGGTGCAAATATTTATTTGGTCAGCCACCAATTATGCAAGTTCTCCCACTTAAAATGATGAGTGAGGCTTGTAATTTTTCTCATAGGTATACCTCAACTACTGTATAAGTATTTGGTCACCTACGAACAAGCAAGATTTCTGGCTCTCACAGACCTGTAACTTCTTCTTTAAGAGGCTCCTCTGTCCTCCATTTGTTACCTGTATTAATGGCATCTGTTTGAACATCAGTATAAAAGACACCTGTCCATAACCTCAAACAGTCACACTCCAAACTCCACTACGGCCAAGACCAAAGAGCTGTCAAAGGACACCAGAAACAAAATTGTAAACCTGGACCATCCTGGCAAGACTGCCAATAGGTAAGCAGTTTGGTGTGAAGAAATCAAACATGGGAGCAATTATTAGAAAATAGATGACATACAAGACGACTGATAATCTCCCTCGATCTGGGGCTCCACGCATGTACAGATGTCGCCATTAAAAACGCGCGTTTCGAGAAAAGGGATCCCGTGACTTGCCGTAATCACTGTGATCACTGTAATATGTGCGCACACTAAAATCAATCGCGGCTGGCTTGACCGTGTTTTTCTGAACCGCGGCTGGCTTTACCGCAGTTCTAATTTGTCTAAATCGCATTGCAGACAATAAAAATAAGTCGAGTCATCCTGTGACCCTGCATGCTTAATCTTTCCACACATGATTCTTGCTTCTCACTTTTTCCTTAATCCCTCGCTGATCTATCTTGTATTTTTCTAACGGTGTCAGAAACTTTGTGTTAGTAGCACTGCTTGACATGCTTGATGCCTTCCTCTTTTGTAATTTGCTTTGGATAAAGGCCTAAATGTAGTTGTACGAATAAAAGATTATGTAATGATACAATGTAAATATTTTCACAGAAACAAAGTGTAAAGATGAGACGTGAATCTGAAGAGGATCTCTTTGATGATTGCCTGGTAAAGCATTGTTTTCTTATTAATTATACAATTTATTAATACCTTGAATATAGTGTTTGTTGTATTGGACAGAAGCATATAAATGCAAATGAATATATAAATCTGAGTAATTATTGAACGAATTTTCATGTTTGGACTAACCCTTTAAATACAAACTCAGCATTCATCATAGGATTTCCTGACACTGTAAAGGTGCAGAGTAATCTATGGAGTGTAGCCATGTTTTACAATGTTTTAGTGATGCAAGATTATTGCTAAAACAATTTAACCCAAGTTTAACAATCTGAAGTATATGAAGTGATGGTCATTTTTTATTATCAATTATTTTATTTTTATTTTTTTCTCTGTGAAATGAAGTCAGCACAGGGTGAAGCAATTCAGATTTTTTTTTTGTTTCTCAAAATAAATTATTTATTTTCTTGTTCATTTTATGCAGGGGGACAGACGAATTGATGCCAGTATGCACCTTCTTAAAATCCTTGTCGTCTGTGCTGTTGAAGGGGAAGAACCGGTTGGTGTATCCATAATCCTTGAAGGAGAGGAAATTTTGCAAGAATGTGGCAATAGCTCCGAGCACTGTGCTACACATTTTAGCTATTTTCAGAAAGTTCTTCTAGAACTTGATGGGATTAAGCTATCACCAAAAGTGCAAGCTTTAAAGATGAAGTTATCTTAAAACATTTGATTTGGCTTGACTACAAGTCTTTACATGTTGTGTTTACATGTTCAGCTTAATGTTTTAATGCGTTATGGTTTCAATGGCATACTTTTAAGTGCACTAGTCCAGAGTGCTGATTTGAATGTTGCAACTTCACTGCTTCCGAGGGCTATTACGTTTTAACGTTTATTCTACAGTTTGTTTAATGTATTTTCTGCTGTATTTTATTTCTAAATGAATGCTGTATTTTATTTATTTATTATTTTACACAATTTTGTTTAAAACAAGTATTTCAGGCCCTGGTGCTGTGCAGTTTTTTTCTATGGATACAAAATTTAGCTGAATGCACTTTTATTAAAAAGACAACTTGGATCTAGACTGTGAATGTCACAAATATTTGGTAATGTTGGTGAATAAACTGTTTAATTATATTTTAGTTGTGTGATTTATGAAAGATATAGATGAAATAATTACTTAAGTTTCTTTCCAAAACATAAATTAGCAATGTTTACATTATTATAGGGAGTAATATAAATTGATAAAACCAAGTTAAGGGAAAATCTCACAAAACAAAATGATAGTAATTTCATAAAATTAAGGTTCCTGCAACTTTACTTGATTATTTTAAATAAATCTAATTTGTGCATTAAATATAATTATGTAACTTTTACTTGATTTCTTTTATTGTTAATTTAATTAAGTAAATTTTACCTGACAATTACGGGTGAGTTTTACTTAGGCTGAATCACAATTCTATTTTCTTCCCCTTGTCCCTTGAAACGAAGTGGAAAGGGGAAGGGTATAAATATTTCCCCTAAGAAATGGGACAACACTGTTATACGTCATCATACGTTGTCGCTGGTTCCTAATGTTACGTCAGAGCACATGCGCCGATGTTTATCACACATTCCAATAAGAGAGATTACTCACTCCCAAAAGGTTTTTTGCGCCGTATTTCGATTTTTAAAAAAGTTGCTCATTTTCACCACGAACACGGATGAGTCTTCGGGTTTCCTCAGCCGTCCATATACAGAATATAAATTACAAAACTGTGGTCACGTTGCAATAAGTAAGAATTGGGGCCAGGGGTAGCTCAGTGGTTAAGGCATTGGACTACGGTTCGGAAGATCCCAGGTTCAAACCCCACAACCACCAAGTTGCCACTGTTGGGCCCTTGAGCAAGGCCCTTAACCCTCAACTGCTCAGTTGTGTAATGAGATAAAAATGTAAGTCGCTCTGGATAAGAGCGTCTGCCAAATGCCTAAATGTAAATAGTGTAAGCAAAACAATAGTGTATGGCCGTAAGCAAAACAAACAATGCGTTATCAAATGCTCGGCAAAATGCCGTGCTACTGAACTTTCATATTTGTTTGTAGCATGCAGTAAAGTGTATGTGACATAAAAATATATATTTGTAATATTGTGCAATATGTGCTATCCGCTAGCAAACTTTAGCGATTTATTTTGCAAACGTTTCTTTACAGAACATCACCATAAACACAAACACAAGACTAAAGGTAATATACATATAATGAAAACTTGTCATAAAAATCTTTATTAATGGCAAAAATGACTTAACATTTATGGGTCTGTTTGCTCGAGTGAGCAGCCATGTTGAAAACTTCGCTTAGCCCTTCGTTTGAAGTGAGGTCCTGAAAAATCTTCGTTTGGAGGGCTATCTGGCCCTTCCCCCTCCCCCTACACCTCCACCCAAAAGAGAAATGAGACACCACTACCCCTGCTCGTGAACGCGTCAAATGGAAGGGTAGGGGGAAGGGGTTAGGTATTCAGCCTTAATATTGGAGCAATAAAATTTACTTAAAATCTGTGTCCAAATTGTTATGAGGGTTTTATCAAGTAAATCTTACAAGTTCTTTTTTTCAGTGCATGGGTGAACACGATGTTTTAAGAATTTAATTTTATATATATATATATTTATTGTGTGTGTGTGTGTGTGTGTGTGTGTGTGTGTGTGTGTGTGTGTGACCAGTGCAACTCACACGTCCTATTCCATTGTCACTCATACTGCCGTAGTTTTTAGAGCCCTAAAAAAGCATTCGCTAGTAAGTAAGTAAATAAAAGACAAATTAATAAATAGTTTTAAATTATATATATATACAGGGGCGTAGATTTAGGGTGGACGGAGGGGATGTGTCCCCACCAATATCCTCCGACCATTGAAATGTCCCCACCAATAATTTAATCGACTTTTTTTTTAATCGTTCTGTCAACATTAACCTAGACACGCAGAAAGGGATAAATCACGTTCTCTCCTTGAGTCCTCCCGCCCCCAAAACACATATGAACATTTTGATTGGCTGTGCCTTTCCCTGTGCCTATCATATGATAGACGATTGGCTGCGTTCAGACACAAGCAGCGCCAAATGCAGTGGACTCACATTCAGTACAGCAGGGCAGGTTATAGTCTGTGAATACGGACGTAAAACTAACAGCAGATTAAACAGCTAAATGTAAAAGTATAAATATGATCCCTGTCAGTCTCCTAATCTAGTGACTGTTTGTCAGAAATCAGTATTGTGAAAGAAATTGATAAACTAATATACTAATATTGCCATATGGCTAGAATTTTGTTGACACCAATAGACAATCCACTTCAGAAAAATAGTTTTTAAAATGCATTCACTTACTTGGCGAACATTAATGATTTGATTCGAGGTTTGCACACTAAGACTCAGAAAAAATGAAATAAAATGATTGCTGTTTAAATGGCATGTGTTTATCCTGTTTTGTCAGGTAACAGAACCTAAACACCTGTGCTGTATATCAGACAGCGATGGAGAGAGTGTAGATTACACACAGGTGCTCTCTAGTCATTAGCACTCATCAGGCAATGTCTATGGCCAACTGACTGCACTCAGACCAAAGGGGGCTGAATAATTACACACACCCCACTTTTTAGTTATTTATTTGTAAAAAAAAAAAAATGTTTGAAATCATGTATGATTTTTGTTCCACTTCTCGCGTGTACACCACATTGTATTGGTCTTTCACGTGGAATTCCAATAAAATTGATTCATGTTTGTGGCTGTAATGTGACAAAATGTGGAAAAGTTCACGGGGGGCGAATACTTTTGCAAGCCACTGTAGTTGTCCTGAGATTTAACATTGTTACCAATAATAGGCTGAGGCATTCTCTGTCCATGCTCATAAGGAATCCCTCAATGTTTTTCAATTAGGGGACAGAAGCAGATCAGCCATGTTGTAGTTCAGGTGAAGAGGCGAGTTCACAGGAGGTCAATCTGAATGTTGATTATACAGTATATAACATATAATATGTGTGCGTGTATTATACATGTTGATTATACTAATATTTAGCATTATGGGGAGTGATAGGCTGAGGATGTAAGTGATTCATTAGTGTTTTTGGCAAAAGTTTTGAACTGACATTTCACTTTTTTGTCACGCTATTTCATCAGGTGGCAATGCTGTCCGGTCCTAGTGCAGTCAGAGGGGAAGAGTTAGGGTCAAAGCCATTGTTCACCCCCAAAAAAACTTTACTCACTATTTACTCCTTAAGTGGTTCCAAACATTAATGATTTTCTTTATTTTGTTGAATACAAAATAAGATATTGGGGGGAAAAGCTGAAAACATTGACTTCCGTAGCAGGAAAAACAAATACTATGTAAATCAATGATTACAGGTTTTCAGCATTCTACAAAATATCATCTTTAGTGTTTATCAGAAGAAAAAAAGAACAGCCTGGACAATATTGATGTCAAACAAATATGCCAGCAGTTTATTTTTGTTAACGAGAGGCGAAGGCATGTTTTTGTCTCCTTCATATAGGAGCAATAGGCATTGAGCTGTTGTGTGGTACTCTACCTAGTAGTTCATGTTTAGATGTAATCTACTTTTATATATATACAGATGATTGAGATGTTTCATTTGCACTAGGGCTCAATAAAGAATAGTTTTTATTTTATTAAAGACTATCTTTTTGTCAGTTATGAAACATTCCTTTAACTTTACACTATTCCTTAATTTAACTTAATAAATTGCGAGTGGATTAATATAAATCGAAGCATTGCTAGTATTAATGTAAAGTGATTTCGCACAATATTAAGAAAAACATGTATTCAGTGGACATAGTTGGGGTGGGAGGTTGGTACTGTAGGTGGATGGGGCAGGGGGTTGGGGGTTGGTGGGTGGAAAAGGGGATTGGGGGATGGGGTATTAGTTGGAGTCATAGGTAGCAAACCTACGCCCTTGTGTGTGTGTTTGTGTGTTTGTGTGTGTGTGTGTGTGTGTGTGTGTGTATATATATGGAAATATAATTAATATTTTCGTGATTAATTACAAAAAAAAACATTTTAATGGTTAGTGATTGTTGCAGACATTTACACTATTTTTGAGAACTATTAAGTTCTCCTTCAACGTGTGATAGCCGATAACTGCCCCTTTGATCTGCTGGGTATGGCGGGGCGTCAACTGCTGATCAGTGTGTGTAAAGTACGCTACTTTACACTGATCAGCCATCGACGCCCCGCCATACCCAGCACATCAAAGCAGCACACTCATAAACTCTCATAAACTCTCTCTTAAATAAATGAGCGTGCTGTTTGTGCAACAGCGCGACAAACATTACCTGTCCTTTTATGAACTAGACAAGTAGTGGTGGTCATTAACTGCTAGCTAACTGGGTAAGGGGGTTACAGGGCTCCGTTTTAGGGACCATGTTTAGTTTTAAAGTAAGTTACAGTTTTATTTCACTAAAAGCCATCTAATATGGATACCCACATAATTATGGATTATTATATTTATGATATAAAAAAAACACAGTTTTTAAAGAAAATATATTAAGTAACAGATAATATTAGGTTTATATTTCAAATTAGATAAAATGCTGATTTCCCAGCAGTAAAATTATTGTATCTCTACAGTTTATAAAACCTCCGCTGCGTGTATTCATTCACAGGCTCCAGAGCACGCACAGAGAAATAGGAGACTGTGGTTTAGGAGTGGATTGGAGAGAAGAGAGCTGTTCAGTTACTATAAAAAAAAATCTAAAAATATATATATAAAAACATAATATGATCTTTTTGAGTTATGAGGTTTTTTTATTATACATAAGACAACCTTTCAGTTTTGTAAATATTCTAGTTATAGTGTGTTAAGTTTTTCTTTAGGTTAAACGGTTTTGAAAATTAGACCATCCAGCTAAGATCAATATTATGTCGTTGATTGATAAAATCTGGATTAAGGATATTTTATTTTGTTTTATTTATTTAATTTGTATTTTTCATCTTCCCCCCTGAGGGATTGCCACCTTATTGTGGTCAGGGGATTTGCGTGCCTCAGTGCTTGGATGTTTACCGAGGGCTCAAGGGAGGTGTGTCTGTGTGTGTCTGTGTGTGTGCGTGCGCGTGCGCTGTAGCCTGTCCTTTTTTCAGCGGATTTTTCCACTACCGCAGATCAGTTTATCAACTTGTAATATATACATTTTAGGAATATCTTAACATGTGGAGACATCATTATATGTTGAATGGAACTTGTAAGCCTTTGAATGGTGTTAAAAATACTTGCAAAACAAGTATTGCAGCCATACATTGGAGGGGACTTCTGAGGTGGTCAGTGATTGATGGCACGGTCGGTCGGAGGGGGTTGTGATCACACCTATAGATCTTTTGTTCTAGGCTATCGGTCAAATATCTCTCCACTTGGAAGCAAAAACATGTAAGGGATTTCAGCATCTCGACGCACATACTAAGCTGTTTATAAAGTAGACACTGTTTGTTTTTTCATTTTGTAATCTTTCCCGTGTTTACTGTGTACTGTATGTATATTAATTTTTTAATGAATTACTGTAAATAAACTACACATTCCGTTGATTTACCAGAAATTACTTTTCTGTTTTTTGTGTGTGCTAAACTAAACTTCAGGGTCAAAGTAATAGCGATTTTATTTGAAAAGTATTATATATTTACAATGTTGATAAGTTCAAGCTTAGATTCATATATAAACTGCTTCAAAGTCTTTCCACCCCGTGACCGCTGAAATCCGACAGACGCAGGGCTCAAGGGAGGTGTGTCTGTGTGTGTGTGTGTGTGTGTGTGTGTGCGCGTGTGTGTATGTGTGTGTGTGTGCGCGTGCGCTGTAGCCTGTCCTATTTTCAGCGGATTTTTCCGCTACCGTACCGCAGATCAGTTTATCAACTTGTAATATATACATTTTAGGAATATATTAACATGTGCAGACATTTAAGGGTGCGCTGCCCTCTCTTGCCCCTGCGTAGAGCCTACACACACACACACACACACACACACACATCTATCTATCTATCTATCTATCTATCTATTATATAAATACACATTTGGAATCTGCATCTACATTTTCTGTTACAAGTATAGAATTAGGTTCAGCTGAGATTCATGATCAATGGTGTTAGGGTACTTATGTAGTGATACTTAGTTTCAGCCAAATCATTAAAACTAACAATGGACTATGACACTCTTGAGAGGGGATATGAAGGTGTTATTCATTTATTTATTCTCTACAAGGGTGCGAACTACAGTACACAGACCACAAACTGTAACTTTCTCTTATACTACTATAAAAATTCTAAATATAAACAAACAAAATACAGCTTTTTTTCCTCAGAGGTAAACGGAAAAGTGAAGTTGTTCAGCTGTTTACTGTCACTGCAGCTTCTTCAAAGTCTTCCCACTCCGTGACCGCTGAAATCCGACACGACACCACGTTAGGCTACGTCTTGACTCATTTGTATACCGACGGTGATTGGATGTTTCCCGAGGGCTCAGGGGAGTGTGTGTGTCTGTCTGTGTGTGTGTGTGTGTGTGTGTGTGTGTGTGTGTGTGTGTGTGTGTGTGTGTGTGTATGTGTGTGCGTGCGCGCGGGTACTTGTTCTACTGTTATAAAAACTCTAAATATAAACAAACAAAATACAGCTTTTTTTCAGAGGTAAACGGAAAAGTGAAGATGTTCAGTGTCACTATGCAGATGTTACACTCAGTGGAGTTACCGAAATCGTTGGTTTAGTCCTCATTGAGTTGCCACACATCATTTCCACATTTCACTCGCTTTTAATCATCTTATGTGAGCATAAACAGTGAAACATTCCACAGGTTTATAATACACGGCGGCCAAGTGAACCACGTTCCCGTCGAACGAAACCAGGCATAATCGTGGTGTTTGCTTCAGTTATGACACACCATAGTTTATTATCTGCTGTGGTAGATCTGATTATTTATTCAAACATAATAATAAAGCTTTATATCCTCAGGAGGGCTCAGTACATTGTTTTAGCGATAGTTTCACGGAAGCGAGTTCAGAACTAATCTAACCAAACCAAAAAAAAAAAAAAAAAAACATCCGAAGCTTCAAATAGAATGAACGAACTAATGAAATTGATATACAGTGGTGTGAAAAACTATTTGCCCCCTTCCTGATTTCTTATTCTTTTGCATGTTTGTCACACAAAATGTTTCTGATCATCAAACACATTTAACTATTAGTCAAAGATAACACAAGTAAACACAAAATGCAGTTTTTAAATGAGGGGTTTTATTATTTAGGGAGAAAAAAAATCCAAACCTACATGGCCCTGTGTGAAAAAGTAATTGCCCCCTGGACCTAATAACTGGTTGGGCCACCCTTAGCAGCAATAACTGCAATCAAGCGTTTGCGATAACTTGCAACGAGTCTTTTACAGCGCTCTGGAGGAATTTTGGCCCACTCATCTTTGCAGAATTGTTGTAATTCAGCTTTATTTGAGGGTTTTCTAGCATGAACCGCTTTTTTAAGGTCATGCCACAACATCTCAATAGGATTCAGGTCAGGACTTTGACTAGGCCACTCCAAAGTCTTCATTTGTTTTTCTTCAGCCATTCAGAGGTGGATTTGCTGGTGTGTTTTGGGTCATTGTTCTACTGCAGCACCCAAGATCGCTTCAGCTTGAGTTGACGAACAGATGGCCGGACATTCTCCTTCAGGATTTTTTGTTAGACAGTAGAATTCATGGTTCCATCTATCACAGCAAGCCTTCCAGGTCCTGAAGCAGCAAAACAACCCCAGACCATCACACTACCACCACCATATTTTACTGTTGGTATGATGTTCTTTTTCTGAAATGCTGTGTTACTTTTACGCCAGATGTAACGGGACACGCACCTTCCAAAAAGTTCAACTTTTGTCTCGTCTGTCCACAAGGTATTTTCCCAAAAGTCTTGGCAATCATTGAGATGTTTTTTAGCAAAATTGAGACGAGCCTTAATGTTCTTTTTGCTTAAAAGTGGTTTGCGCCTTGGAAATCTGCCATACAGGCCATTTTTGCCCAGTCTCTTTCTTATGGTGGAGTCGTGAACACTGACCTTAATTGAGGCAAGTGAGGCCTGCAGTTCTTTAGATGTTGTCCTGGGGTCTTTTGTGGCCTCTCGGATGAGTCGTCTCTGCGCTCTTGGGGTAATTTTGGTCGGCCGGCCACTCCTGGGAAGGTTCACCACTGTTCCATGTTTTTGCCATTTGTGGATAATGGCTCTCACTGTGGTTCGCTGGAGTCCCAAAGCTTTAGAAATGGCTTTATAACCTTTACCAGACTGATAGATCTCATTTCCTTTTGTTCTCATTTGTTCCTGAATTTCTTTGGATCTTGGCATGATGTCTAGCTTTTGAGGTGCTTTTGGTCTACTTCTCTGTGTCAGGTAGCTCCTATTTAAGTGATTTCTTGATTGAAACAGGTGTGGCAGTAATCAGGCCTGGGGGTGACAACAGAAATTGAACTCAGGTGTGATAAACCACAGTTAAGTTATTTTTTAACAAGGGGGGCAATCACTTTTTCACACAGGGCCATGTAGATTTGGAATTTTTTTTCTCCCTTAATAATGTAAACCTTCATTTAAAAACTGCATTTTGTGTTCAATTATGTTATCTTTGACTAATAGTTAACGGTTTTTGATGAGCAGAAACATTTAAGTGTGACAAACATGCAAAAGAATAAGAAATCAGGAAGGGGGCAAATAGTTTTTCACACCACTGTATATGTAATTGATATACTGTATATACAGACGTGTGTGTGTCATTTTAATTCAAATTAACATTTTAATGCTTTCTGATACACTTATCAACTTATCCACATACACTTATCAACACAAACTCTCCGTGCACGCACACACAATCTCTAAAAAATTAATATTAATAACATACATATACAAATAAACAAATGTAGGTGTAATAAAAGTAGTCGTGATGTCAGTACTCGCCCAGCAAACCAGCCTTTTGCAGCGGCTTAAAACGTATGAATTATCTTCAAATATACAAAAAAAAAGCGAAAAGACACTCGATTATTATGCATAGGTTATTTGTTTAATTCAAAAAGTTCATAAAAACACTTTAAAACGAGAGAAAAACTGTTAAAATCCTCGTTCGCCTTCTCAGCGTTAGGTAGCGAGTGACGTCATGATTTGAATCTGCGCGCCACCGGGGAAACATAGGGAAACTGACTTTCCCGGACCACCGGCTTTTAGATAAAGTCCTTCTATGCGCCATCTGGCGGATATTCAGTGAAGCACAACACATTTATTTTAAATTCCCGAATGTTGCCTCCGGCAAGTCGCGGCAAGCCGCGCGCTAAATTGCGGCATGCCGCGGGAAAACACGCGCAGTCTTAAAGGCGACATCTGTATCATGAGATTTTGAGTGAAAACCTCCTTCCATCAGCAAGGGCATTGAAGATGAGATGTGGCTGGGTCTTTCAGCATGACAATGATCCCAAACACACCGCCCAGGCAACGAAGGAGTGGCTTCGTAAGAAGCATTTCAAGGTCTTGGAAGGGCCTAGCCAGTCTCCAGATCTCAACTGCATAGAAAATCTTTGTAAGGAGCTGAAAGTTTGTGTTACCCAGCGACTGCCCCAAAACACTGCTCTAGAGGAGATCTGCATGGAGGAATGGGTTAAAACACCAACAACAGTGTGTGAAAACCTTGTGAAGACTTACAGAAAATGTTTGACAAAGGGTATATAACAAAGTATTGAGATTTGGTATTGACCAAATACTTATTTTCCACCATAATTTGCAAATAAATTCTTTAAAAATCCTACAATGTGATTTTCTGGATTTTTTGTTTCTTATTTTGTCTCTCATAGTTGGAGTATACCTATGATGAAAATGACAGGCCTCTCTCATCTTTTTAAGTGTGAGAACTTGCATAATTGGTGGCTGATTAAATACATTTTTGCCCCACTGTAATTACATTACAAAATTACTGTCATTAAAAAGTTACATTACAGCGTTACTTTCTGAAAAAAGTAAATAGTTAGAGTACTTTTCCATTGCAGAAAATGAAAACTCCTTTGTGATTCCTCATGCATCATGTTTTAGTCAAGACCTTTATAATTATTCTACTATCATCACTCAGCGAAGATTGGCCCATAATCTGTTAACTACCCCTATCTCACCTATGCGGTTCTGCTTGGTGGCCGTAAGTACGGTTCATCATGATTCACCGCGAGTTTTGGTACTGTTATTAGGTTTCCATTTTTTCACAGTTCCCGCATAGTCAAACTGCATACTGAGTATTTAAATGGCGGACATAACGCGGCATTACACCCAACACTGTTAAAATATGTGTTTTGTAATGACTAATATATAGTGAGAGATGGAAATGAGATTTTGAAGGTAAACTCTGCAAACTAACACAACCATTTTCATGCCTGTTTCACAGTAGCCACACCAGCATTATCATCATTGGCAATTGGCGTTGGCCCAACTCTCTTGTACAGTCTAGTGTGATCACATCATTATTTTTATCATTTAAATTTCTGTCTAGCCCAGAGTAAATTTTATATGGGTAATGCATCAGTTTTAATCTAGAGAGCATGGGGGGTGATTTAAATGCACATATTCCACCTCCTATTCACATACTGCATGAATGCAAACCTGTGTATGGATCAGGTATATTTTACTCATAGGGTTTGTATTAATTTCTGAAGGCTAGAACACAAACTCAGTCAGTATCATCAGCAGGAAAAAATGGCAATGCAAGGCAGCAGCCAAGTGAATTGCTAATTTTAGAGCAATATTGACATTTTTACAGACTTGAAATTTTTTTTAGCAAATTTCAAGCGTAAAATGTTGGATGGAGAATGAAATAAAAAGTTTTATTTGTACACAAAGAAAATATTTTCCCTTTTTTCACAAAATTTATTTTGAATTTAGAAATCAATAGAATATGTAGTATCAGGATCACAAACACCGTGTAACACACTTAATATCTACAGAAATACATGTACATATTTGGTCATATACAGGGAACAGAAACATCATGTTCTTCTTGTCTCATCATTAATGTTTTGTAAATGCCTTTAGAGGCTCAACTTTGTTTTTTTCACAGTAGAGGAAGTTCTGTTTGAACAGTGTCCTGAAGGTTTTGTCCCTCAGGCCATAAATCATTGAACTCAGACAGCGAGGAATGATCAGTACTAAATAATAGTTGAGGAAACGTAGATGTGCATTTACAGTGAGGGGCAAGCGTGCAAGGAGGAAATCTATAGACTCATAAAGCAAGGACATGAGGGAGAGCAAAAGCTGCAATGCATGCAGTACCACAGTACGCAATGCCTTATGGGCAGAAGAGGTGTCAGTGGAGGCAGCACGTGCCTGCCACAGGATCGCCACATATGTGTACAGGAGCACAATAGCTACAGTGACAAAGAGCAAAACTTTGAATGTCACACTCCTGCTTTGCTGCCATGGTACCACCATGAGCTGCCCGATGGAACACAGTGATGGAGACAAGTAGTAGGATGGCTCTGCAAGGAGGAAGAGAGCACACACATCAGTTAGCACATCAGTGATGCCCAAAACCCACACCAGAACTACAGCCACAATTGCTCGCACTGGTGTAGCCAACTCGCTGTGCCTCAAAGGAAAGCAGATGGCTGTGTACCTCTCCAAGGACATGACAGCTAGATTTAGTGGCGCGTTGACAAATGTTGATGCGGACAGCAGCACGATGAAGGCACAAGCTGCACGCACCACTACAATGTAAAACACACTGAGCAAGTAGAGCACCATGGCAATCACCAGTTGAATGGTGTCATTTAGAAGCATGTGAGCAAACAGGATGTAACGTGGTGTCTCACGGAAGATGGCCTTCGTGTGCAATGTAAGCAGCATCATGCTATTAACAAAAATGAAAAGGAACTGTGTGGACACCACCAAAAACACCCTAAGGATTCTATCACCTGTAAAAGCACGACTCATGGTCTGCATATCAACACCTGTGACAGTGCTGGACATATTAGCCATCTGTAGTCCTGCAGAAAGAAAGGTAGAATTTCTTATAACATGTCAGATTTTACATTAAATAATCAAAATATACAAATATTGAAAATATGCAGGGCTATATTTACAGGATCTACCTGTAGTTGTGCTTTTTTCCTGAAAGATCAATTCGAAAAACATTGTAGAATCAAAACCTTTTGTATAGTTATTAGCATAGCAAATTTGTATAAACAAATATATTAATCATGTTACATAAAACACAGTATAAACACAATTAAAGCCTAAAACCTAATATGTACTGTAAACAGTTAGCGTGCTTAAAGTATAAAAGTGTCACTACTGCATAGGTTGACATCACCTACAGTGTAATGAGATTTACACCTGAAATACCCACACCCTAGCTCAGTCTAAATGCCACCATTTAAATATACAACATCTCTCTTACATCAGCAAGCCTTTAGAGTTTTAAGCCCAGTGTGAATTATGTTTGTGTATTTCTTTTTTTTTTTTTTTGAGAATTTTAAGGAGCTTACATTTTGACATTTGACTGGATTTATTCATTTTGAGTAAAAAGTCAGAAAATCATAACAATTATAAATGTTAAGCTATATAAGGACTTCTTTTCTAAACTGAATATAAGGTTGACAACTGGTATTTAATGAGCTCATTTAAAATTTCTCTACCAGAAATTTGTGCAGCTGTTATGACGTCATATTTTTGGTGATGACATCATATTTGATCGAGTAGGTCTAATTAATTTTTCTAAACAAAGTTGTGTAACCGAGCATTCGGGCTGGATTCGCTTAACACTTGGCAATATACAAAAACAATAAAAACGAGAGCACACAAAATCCTCCTCAACAGTTACTCTCTTTATTCACACACCAAAAACTTTACACACACCACGCTAGAGCCGGACGTGCGCATGCGCTTCTTGCCCTTCTACGGCAAGCCCCGAGGGGACAAAACCCCACACACACATATGCTTCTCACCAGCACCTGTGCCTCTAACATTAACACAGTATAACCAAACATATATAATAATATATAAAATTAGGTCTGTTACATACGTCCCCCCCTCACAAAATAAACGTCCCCGTTTATGTACCCAAACATAATCAGGAACAGTAGCATCAGTGAACAATATGACACCAAAAGTACAGAACACATTTCAACCGGTTCTTTCTTTTTTTTTTTTTTTTTTTTTTTTTTTTTTACAACAGCAACATAGCAAACAGCGACTAAACCTGAAATTCTCGTCTTAATACAGAACAAAATCTTTCAAATGGCCAGGAGGCCTATGCATCCTCCCAGTCCTACTAACACTAGCCTCAGCTTCTGTTACCGAACATTGTACGTCAGACATAGAAGTCGTATCTGTCTGTGGAGAGACAGATTGGGCTCCACTAGAAACTCCAGCTCCCAGGGGGATCGACACATGCTGCAAGTCCAGAACATGAGACGGTGTCCGGGGTCGTGAAACAGGTAATGTATATGGCCGCAACCTATTATAATGCACCACCTGTGCCTTTTCCCCAATGTCCAAAGGATTCACAATCCGATAGGTCAGTCCTACTGCACCACCAGAGTCCATGACTTGCACAATCTCATAAGGTCCCTTCCAATGAGGTGCCAGTTTCATGCGACTCTCCACTGGGTTGTGCAGCCACACCATAGCACCCACCTTATAAGGCTGGTGACGCAATCCAACATCGTGGTACAGTTTCTGATGGTCGTGCGCTGCCTCACCATGCATCCGTGCACCACTGAAGGCAGAATCCAATTTTGTCAGCAGTGAAGAAACAAATTCAGCATGCGACACCGATATCTGAGAGTCCAGAGCACGAGTGGGCGACAATACCTCCGCAGGAACACGCGCTTCCCGACCATGGGTCAAGAAGAAAGGTGTGAAACGAGTGCTGGAGTGAGTCGTCGTGTTATAGGCGAATGCTACATGTTTCACATACTCGTCCCATTCTCCACTACAAGTCAACAGTGTCTTAGCTAGTTGATCAATCAGAGTCCGATTAAAACGTTCAATCATGCCATCTGACTGAGGATGGTAGGGTGTAGTGCGAGTCTTTTTAATGGACAGGAGACGGCAGAGGATCTGAACCACTTCAGCCTCAAACTGACGACCCTGGTCTGAATGCAGAGTCTCTGGAACACCATGAAGCAGAACATAGTCCTCAAAGAGACAATTTGCTACTGTCTGTGCTGACTGATTAGGCAGGGGATATAAATTTACAAATTTTGTGAAATAGTCTTCCACAACCAGCACATACCTATTTCCTTTCGAGGTCACTGGCAGCTCTAAGATGTCCATAGCCACCCTTTCAAATGGCCGTACTGACTGTGATCCACCCATCGGTGCACGTTGGGCTGGAACAGGACTGCGCCGTGTCTGACATGCCTTGCACTGCTCACACCAGTCCTTAATGTCCCTGTACATGGAAGGCCAATAACAAAATTGCCTCGCCCGTTCCCACACGCGCTCTGAAGAGAAGTGGGCAGACGCTGGTGCTCCATGCAACTGCAAAAGTATTTCAGAAGTCAGTGCAGAGGGCACAACCATTTGGATTACAGGTTTATTTGTCAGAGGGCAGCAAACTGAGCGGCACAACAGTCCATCAATTATAGAAAGACGGTCGAATTCAGTCCAAAGCTTCCGTAAACACTGCGAAGTCACTTGTATCTGTCTCCTGGGAGGTCTTTGGGCGTGTGCCACCCAGCTCAAAGCAGTTTTAATGTCAGAGTCAGCAGCTTGCATAGCCCTGATATCCGATAAGCTGTGCGACAATGCATTGATATGAGACATGCCCCCAGAATTTCCAAGCGAGTTCTCCACAGTCATGTCACTAGTGGAACCTGTTGCTTCAGAGGAATGTGTAATGTCTGTCAGATTAGAACTCACTACATTTACTTGCAACGCCGTCCCAACTTTATTCTGCGCCACAGTCGTGTCAAGTGTCTCAGGGCGGCGAGAAAGCGCATCCGCGTTCTTATGATGTCGGCCATCCTTGTGAACAATGACCCAATTCAACGGATCAAGCTCCAGTATCCATCTCGCTCTTCTCCCTGTTGGGTCGTCATCAATTGACAATCGCCGAAGAGCTAAGAGTGGACGATGGTCTGTGATAATGGTAAATGAGGCAAGTCCAATGTAGTGTTTAAATTCCCTTACTGCCCACACAATTGCCCACAACTCACGATCAAAAGTGGACCAGCGTTTCTGTGTAGAATTTAGTGCACGGCTGGCATATGACACCACATGTTCACGTCCATCCCTGTCCTGCGCGAGAACCGCCCCAACAGCCAAGTTGGAGGCATCAGTATAGATTTTAAATGTCACACTGAAATCGGGTAAGATCACGACAGGCTCAGATGATAACACATTTTTCAGGTGATGAAATGATTGATCACATGCATCGTCCCATACGAACGGCACATTTTTACCAACGAGTTGGTTCAGTGGCGCAGCGAGCTTTGAAAAGTCCTTGACAAAACGTCTATAATAAGAACACAGTCCCACAAAAGCTCTCACCTCCGAAGGAGAACGAGGAACCGGCCAGTTCAAAACTTTGTCAGTGTTCTTAGGGTCAGGCTGAAGACCCTTACGAGAAACTACATGTCCCAGGAAAACTACGTGATCTCTGGCAAGGTGACACTTTCGTGGGTTCAGTTTCAAACCTGCAGACTGGATCCTCAGAAACACCTCTTTAAGGCTTGACATGTGCTCCTCAAAAGTCCTATTGTAAATTAAAATGTCATCAAGGTATACCATGCAGATGTGCCATGGGAGACCTCTGAGGACCAGCTCCATCAAACGTTGAAAAGTAGCCGGGGCGTTGGAAAG
This sequence comes from Channallabes apus, assembly GCA_030522415.1. NCBI lineage: Eukaryota > Metazoa > Chordata > Actinopteri > Siluriformes > Clariidae > Channallabes > Channallabes apus. The sequence goes on along the minus strand of CM060125.1, from coordinate 5,903,874 downwards.
GCCCATCGGCATAGATCTCCACTGATATAGGCCCTGTCCCGTTGTAAAAGCAGTCTTTTCCCTGTCCTCCTCAGCAACTTCCACTTGCCAGTATCCATTAGAAAAGTCTAATGTGCTGAACCAGGCGGCGCCTGCCAGTGCGTCCAATGTGTCATCGACTCTGGGCAGTGGATGAGAGTCTTTAATAGTCACACTGTTTAAACGCCTGTAGTCCACACAAAAACGCCATGTGCCACATTTCTTTTTCACCAATACCACTGGCGACGCCCAGGGACTGCAGCTTTCCTCGATCACACCATCCGCAAGTAAATCAGCTACTTGTTTTTCTATTTCCAATCTTTTTTCAGGAGATGTACGATGTGCACGCAGTTTAATTGGAGCCTGATCACCAGTCCTTATGTGATGTTTCACCAGCTTACACTTTCCAGCATTCGGTTTGGAGGAGCTGAAAATGTGATGGAACTCACACAGCATGGCATACAGTGAAGCTCTCTCTGAATCAGAAATAGGGGACTCGTTCAGTGATATAGGAGGCGTCACTGTTGAGGTCACCGCAGCTACATCAACCGGGGCATGAAACAGTTGGACATCTGATTCATTAACTGAGTATAACTCACCCAGGTGCATTCCCTGTTTCAACGAAATGTCATGTCCTGTAGGGTTTAAAATCCGCGCCTTCGTCAGCCCATTGTGAACTCCCGCCAGCGTATGAGCTACTATCAGATTATAAGAAGCTGCAACATTAGGTTCTAGATATCCAACAAAGTCACTCGCCACATGAGCCGCATTGGGTAGGCATACTTTAACCGGCACCACTGTCTCACTGAGGGGCGGCAGATTTATCGTGGTCGCCAGTGACACATTGCAACATGTCGGAACAAATTCAGTACTGTTAAGCAGAGGAACTGTGATGTCCCACAATTGGAGTTTAGCATGGCTGAGGTCTAGTAATGCGTGGTTCTTCAACAGAAAATCCCAGCCCAGCAGCACAGTCTGTGTGGTTTCTCTCAGCACGTGGAAAACATGCTGCCATGACTCAGTTCCTAGCTGGAATGTTACAGTGATGGTACCCAGTGTATCCAGCATTTGTCCATTCACTGCATGTGCAGCGACATAGTCTTTTCTCAGTGGGCGATTACGAAGTGTAGGGATCGACATACGAAAATCTGCACTCATAAGGGACACACTGGAACCCGAATCGACTAACATCCGAACCTCCACCCCTTCAACCACTCCTTTCACATACGACACTAACAGCTCTTGATCAGTCTCAGAACTGAACTCATTGTCTTTTAACACAGAATTACAGTCATTAGCATTGTCAGTATGAAGGCCCATAGGAAACATAGCTGGCGTTTGGGCCGCAACATCAGCTACAGTCCGTTTTCCGGCTGATAGCGGCGCTCCTCTCTGCCAGGTGACCTGAAATGCACTCCCCTTTTTCTTGAACCATCCTCATAACTGCTCCATCTGCGAGGACCGGGACTCGGGCTGCGTCTTGTAGAAGACAAAGGATAGGGTGATTCTTTATAATTACGCACACCCATACCTGAAGCGTGCTCATCACCGTGTTGAAACTTCCTCTCAGGTGAGCGTCCTCTCCAAGCACCATCAAAGACGCGTGATTGACATCCTCGACCTCCGCAGGCACACTGGCACTTTCCATCAAACTGAGAGCGGCCTTCTTCCCATTCATCCCTTGATCTGGAACTCACTCTGGCCTTCAGTTTCTGATTCTCATCACCCAAGCGCCTCAATTCCATTTTCATATCCCTCATTTCCTCAGTCAATCGATCCATTGCTCTGTGTAGTCCCCCATTATCAGTCACAGAATAAACAGCAGCCACCGCTCCTACATCATTAGTACGCCCTGCTGCATTACCAGTCATGTAATCAGTCTGTATTGCATCTCTAGCATTCTCACACCGACCTGCAATTATCACAGCCTCCTCCATATCCGTTGCTCCTTGTTCATGACATTTAGCTCTGAGCACAGGATCCAAACCAGCAAGGAAACGACGAAATTTTTCCTCCCTCTGGGCTCTTTCGCCGTATTCAGCAAAGGCCTCGTCCACCAGCCTACTGATTTCTGCTGCATACACTTCCAAACATTCCCCCAGAGCACGAGGGCGGGCTGATAGGCTGGCTCTGAAGCGATCCATAAACTGCCGTTGACCAAAAGCTTCCTTAAGCCGTTCTTTGGCCGCTGTATAATCCGCCTGAACAGTATGAGCAAGGCTGTCCCACAAAAGAAATGCCGCGTTAGTCAGCCGTGTCGGTAAAATCCGCGCCAGTTCGTAATTATAGGATGCAGTGTCATCTCCCTCTGTGAGCGCTCTCACCGCGACCTCAAATTGCCGTGCCCAACATAAAAAACTCTGCTTCTCGTTACCGGAAAACGGCGGCGGCAACTCAATCCTCACGTGTCTGTTAATCTTATCGCGGTCCCTTCTTGAAAATAACTCGTCCTCTTCCTTACACCACATGACGACCGCGCGTGCTAACTCCACTAAAAACTTTCAACTACAACTAACTAGTTAAACACCCGCCGTCACACTTAATCACGTAAACGCCAATAAAACAAAACCGCTGCCACCAATGTAACCGAGCATTCGGGCTGGATTCGCTTAACACTTGGCAATATACAAAAACAATAAAAACGAGAGCACACAAAATCCTCCTCAACAGTTACTCTCTTTATTCACACACCAAAAACTTTACACACACCACGCTAGAGCCGGACGTGCGCATGCGCTTCTTGCCCTTCTACGGCAAGCCCCGAGGGGACAAAACCCCACACACACATATGCTTCTCACCAGCGCCTGTGCCTCTAACATTAACACAGTATAACCAAACATATATAATAATATATAAAATTAGGTCTGTTACAGTTGTTATTGTTGTTAAAAGCAGAGGTGTCAAGTAACGAAGTACAAATACTTCGTTACCTTACTTAAGTAGAAATTTTGGGTATCTATACTTTACTGGAGTAATTATTTTTCAGCCGACTTTTTACTTCTACTCCTTACATTTTTAAGCAATTATCTGTACTTTCTACTCCTTACTTTTTAAAAACAGCCTCGTTACTCTATTTTTATGATCAGAACGCGCAACCCCTCCGGTCGCATGATAAGAACGCGCACAACGCCCCCCCCCCGTCACATGATCAGAACGCGCACAACGCCCCACCCCCGTCACATGATCAGAACGCGCACAACGCCCCCCCCCCCCCCGTCACATGATCAGAACGCGCACAACGCCCCCCCGTCACATGATCGGAAAGCGAGACCTTAATGCTTTTTCCCCCCCCTCACGGTACTTTTACTATTATACTTTAAGTAGTTTTGAAACCAGTACTTTTAAACTTTTACTTAAGTAAAAAGCTTGGGGTGATACTTCAACTTCTAAAGAAGTATTTCTGAACCCTAGTATCTATACTTCTACTCAAGTAATGAATGTGAATACTTTTGACACCACTGGTTAAAAGCAAATCAAAGAAATTAAATATAATTAAAATAATAAAATAGTCTAAATATTGTTGCAAGCAACGAAGAGCGGGCCCAAGCACCCTGTGCCATTGCCAACCGGGCGCACCAGAAAGACAGCGGGCACAGTGGGCACATGCATTTCAAGGGGATATCCCAAAACCATTATGACATAATAAAAAAAGAAGGGAATTTTATATTTAGACCAGGGCTTGACATTGGCAACTTTAGTCTCACTAGCCACTTTGGCGGGTAGTTTATTCTTTGGTATGACAATATATTTTTGTTGTAGTTTTCAACAAAGTCATCCGATATAATAAGCGCATTGCAACGTAATATTACGCGCATAAAACGTGCATGAGTGTAATGAGGACATTTAATACCTCTCTCTACACATGTTCACACATGCATTGCGTGCGCGCACACACACACACACACACTTTTACTTCCTTTCCTTAAAGGGATATTGCTATTCAACAGGATGAGAATGTTTGCCCCTTTCACACAGGTTATTTACTGATTATATAAAAAAGTAATCACTATTAAAATCTACTTAGATTTCATGTTGAATGATAGAAAATTCATTAATTGATTGAATTACCTCACACTATAAAGAGTCAACACAACAAGATAGACCAGAGTCCATTGTCCTAAATCAGAATTCTGAAATAATAATACATAATGAATAATATTACCTGATAATAGTACAAAAACACACTAAAATGATAAATGTTCTGAGTTGCTGTATTTTTTATATCAGAATGAGTTCAGTTGTACTGAATCTCTTATTTTTAAATTTCATGTGGTAAGTTCAATAAGCTTATTGAATTTAAGTTCAATAAGCAGAATATACTGTTCATGTTTGCATGTTTTTATATTGGGAGATCTTAACAGTACTGAATACTGACTACTACTATAGTGTATGCTGTCACTTATAAGGAAATCTAGATATAACAAATATTAACGTATCATGGTGAAGAAAAAACTGCGATTTTCTGGTAACAAAATTGTGGCTAGTAAAAAGGCTGAATGGCTAGTTACTCCAGAAATCCACTAGCCACATTGGCCAGTGAGCAAAAAAGTTAATGTCAAGCCCTGATTTAGACATACAAAAAGCCCCAGGTGCTGGAAAAAAACATCAAACTATGGTGTCACTCAATGTGATGTCACTCTCTGAGATGTCACTGAACGTGATGTCACGTGTGAGGACCCTTGAGACTCTTGGGCATCCTACTGGCAGCAGATTCCAACCTGTCTGCCAATTGTCATGAATTCTTGAGCATGTTATGACCCCCAAAAAGCCCGAAATGGAAAACAGGTGGGTCCTGCGCAAATAGTTGCAAAATATAGTTGCAAGCAACGATGACCGGGCCCAAGCACCCTGCGCCATCACCACCTGGCCACACCAAACAACCTGTTGGTCTTTTGAGCGTGATAAGACATACAAAAAGCCATCACCGCCCGGGTGCGCCGCACAACCTGCACACTTCACAAAATAGGGCTGATGTGAGTTTGGGCCATAAATATTTGTCATGTCATTTGTCTGTGTGTCGTAAGAGTCATTCTCCAGCAATGATAGCTTAGCTACCATCCTCCTTTCTCCCACCACCTGTACATTGTCCAGGGTAATCCTCATAACAGAGCTGGCTGTCTTTATTACAGATGTCGCCCTTAAAACCCTGCGTGTTTTCCCGCGGGATGCCGCAATTTAGCGTGCGGCGTGCCGCGTCTTGCCGGAGGCAACATTCGGGAATTTTAAATAAATGTGTTGCGCTTCACTGAATACCCAGATAGCAAGGTGACATTGATTCAATGTTGAAATTTCATCAGAATCATCATTTTGGTTGAGGTTGATTTTTCAATGCTAAATAATGTTGAATCAATGTTGATAATTCAATGCTTTTCTGTGTTGAAAAGACAAACATTGAATCAATGTTGATTTTTGGTTGTGGAACCCATCCTCATTCAACAATGTAAGGCAAATTAAATTAACTAAGTGCATTTCTATAAAAATGTGTATGCATGTGTGTATGTGTTTAAAACAGGTTAAAAAATTGACTACGAGAGATTTGCCATGGTGCTTAAAAAAAAAAAAAATATATATATATATATATATATATATATAGTTATTAAGGGAAAAAATAATTTGACGGTAAGTTTTGTGTATTTACCTTGCTGCCTACACTCTAAAAAATGCTGGGTTGTTTTTTCTACCCAAACGCTGGGTTGCCGCTGTTGGGTCATTTTTCTGGGTTATTTACAGAGAGTTGGGTAGTTTTTGTGTAACCCAGCTGCTGGGTTAAAGTTTGCTTGGCCCCTCCCCCAAAGTTCACCGGTGGATTCAGCGGCTGTCACTCAGCTTCGTGACTCTTGAGCTCCCACACCGCTGATGACGGTTCATCCTCCTCGGACATTTAAGGGAAAATGGCGTTAAATACAAGGTCTGTATACACATGTTCACTCACCTAATTCACATATGACTGAAAAATTATTACTATATGTAACATTTATTGCTGTTGCCGTGTTAAGGTTACACACAAACTTTCCGGCTGGTCTGAGGTACTGGATGATAATTTAGCTGAGAATAGCTGCTAGCCATAAACCCCACCTGTGTATGAAAGAAACGGCTAAGATGTCTGAGCTTTTTAGCTTTCTCTGTAGAATGTTTGCAGGGTTACGAAGATGGTGAAGTGATGAATGAACGCTAAACTGTTAACTGTAGTGTTAGCATGACCAGGCATTTAGTTAGTTTGCTAGCATTAGCAACTACTTTAGAACTTTATTAAACTCACTGCTTGAGACAATAAAATGCTGGTGTGTTACAAACCACTGACCCTCTCACAAATATACAGACCTGCTAACCCTCCCGTTTTTCACTAGCTAGTAATTTACTCTGCGGTCAAATTTCTCCTGCGTTTCTCCCGAGTTATAACAATATTTTACACCTTTCCCCCTTTCGCAAGTATGCAAATGTATCACCAGTAATAGCATGTAAGCTAACCAGGTAGCCCTCTTTAACCAAAGTTAAATTAACTATCAGTCAGCGCGCCAACTACAGGAAAAAGTACCACAGCGGTACAGATAACTACTAGATGAAGTATTAATATTTTGGTGATTGTAATGTACCAGTATGACACCAGCTATGACATTTTTTCGGTAATTAGCTTAAAATCAATGCAGACTACAATATCAACTAGTCTGACATAAAGAGCTGTATCCTAAAAGCCATGCTTATTTTGCTGTTTTATTTTTGGTAGTAGCTGTCTCCATGTTTTTGTTTCTGGTTACCTACAGTATACCCTATCTTAATGGGCAGCTTTGTAATTTTTTAGTATCAATCGTATTTCACACGAAATTGATAGTCTTATTCAGTTTAATCTTTGCTATTCAACAAAATTTTAACTTTTTCATTTCTTTCTTTCTAAGGTTGGCACCAACATGGTGGAATACCTCCAGCAGGCTGAAGTGTCAAGGCCGTACCCCTACATCCTGACGTTGGGAGATAATGACCAGCGCTGCTCTCAGTAATGTTGTAATGTTGCTATGAAATAACGAGACCTACCTGAAAAGTCATAGACAGTGTTTGTATGTTAAAATGAGACCAGGGCTGGATAGTTTTGATCCTGCTCTGTAGAAGTTGCTTCAGCCTATTTGTTCAATTACTCCATTCTGCCCTTGTCAGTAATAGTATAGTAATGATGTCACTGTTGATTATCTGTTCTTGTGCTTTTGAAAAATAAATGTTTTTTCTAAGAACATTTAATAGGATGATGTTTATTGCATACATGTATGTTTTTAGTTTATTATCTTATGTCTTATTATCTGTTTTGCTGCGTAAATACATTTCAACTTACGAATAATGTTTCAGTCATCTGTTGTGTTTCTGACTTGGTTGTTTCTATTTGCATTTGACTGAATTTTGCTGAGGCAGGCTGCCATTTTTATATTATGGTTTTCCAGTCTCTTCTCTTGGCAGTTAGATTCTGTTTTATGAATTCAGAATTAACAATCTCTTCTAATAGTTCTCTTCTAAAAACTCATTTTGTCATCCAGTTTATAATAATTTGTATGTAAGTTGTAGTGTGTTTTATTATATAGTTGTTTTATTGTAATTGTGATGTTACTTCCTGTTTAAATGGGTATGGAGCATAAATAAATAAATATGTTTACATGTAAACTGAAGGATGTTGAGTTACTGACTTTTTGTTAAAAAAAAAAAAAAAAAAAGCTTTTCAGCCCTACATGGTCTCTGATTTAAAGAAATAAACCAAAACGGACATGATTTACTGTCATAGAATCTTGCTGTTCATAAAGCAAGACTAAACTATAATTGCTTCAATGTTGATTCAATGTTGATTCAATGTAAAATAAGTGATTGAATTTACGTTGAACAAACATTGATTTTATGCCCATCTTGATCTATTTTTCATCATTGAAATAACATTATTTCAAGGTGCAAACCTGATGAAAAATCAACGTTTAACATTGAAATTTCAACATTGATTCAATGACAAGTTGGTTGATGCTTTAATGTTGATTCAACGATGATTCAATGTTGTTCTGCTATCTGGGTATCCGCCAGATGGCGCATGGAAGGACTTTATCTAAAAGCCGGACCAAGTACAACAATGAATGTAAGGACGCGGATGAACAGTGCTGAAGCGAACATGAATTTTATTTTGTTTTATAATAGATCTTTCATGATGAATGAGTGTATATGTGCTTCACATTATCAAACACAGGCAAAGGAGACAGAAATTATTGAGGGATCCACTGAAAAAAGTAAACCTAGTTTAATGTGTTTTTTTTCTCATTCCATTAGTAAAAAAAATTATTTGCTCTTTTTAACTGAAGTGTCTAATTTATGCTTATGGGTGAATCTTTTTTTTTTTTTTTTTTTTTTAGTATAATGCTGTTTACAGCAGGAAACCAAAGTGAAATATTTCATTTTGATCAAGGTACTCTTATTAGGTTGAGTGTGATTTGCGCATGCGCAGTCTTTAGACCATAGTTTTGCCGGTATAATTTTATTTCCGCCTCAAACCGGAGCATGACGTTGAAACAAGTAAGGAAGGATATCAGAACCTGTATTTCAGTTACTGTTAGTTAAAGCCCCTGATTAAACTTAAATCTAATCCATTCACAAAGGACATTTCTGCTTCAAACCGTGTCTCATGACGCAGCATTTTCACGGACTGAATCACATGCGGGTGGATATTCTCAAAGAAAACTCCTTTAAACCAGGTAAGAAAGCAAACTCATGTCATTTCTATGTTAAATGTATCTCTTCTATGAGCAAATTCATGATTTATGTCAGGAACAACTACTTTGTAGATTGAGTTTTGTGTCCGTGTTTGCTACTGTAGCTAAAACCACCTATATTACCTGCATTAGCATTAGCTAACTAACGTGGTGATTTTCAAAAACACCGGAGTTTATACAGTAAGTCAGCGGCGCCGAAGAAAATAATTATATTTTATAATCGTATACCGTTGGTTAACGATGTAAAAATTAATAGGAAAGTGACGTAAACATAGAACAAGCTAATTTGGAGTGAGTGCTGTTTGTAGTGTACTGCTTTCTATACTTTATACACACTGTAATTAAGATTTGCTAACATAAGAACTTGAGCCAGTCCAATTTTTGTTTTTACCTTTTTTTTTTTTTTTAAAAGATCAGTAATGAGTTTCTGAGAATTATATCTGCTCCACTTCAAGCAAGATTACTGGTTTCCTTGGACAAGCAACACTACAAACTAATTGAGATCATCAGAAACTAGGGAGGAACCCGTCAAAGAGAAGACCAGAGATATAATCTTCATCTTCAAGTTCTTGATCTGGTATGTATGGTACGGTTCAGGACCAGGGAGGGAGCCGGAGACAGCAGAACAAAGAGATGATATTGCCAGCACCAGCACAGGGAGCACAGTTTTAGTTTAGATCTCATGTTTACATTTTATTGTATGTTGATGGCTTGACTGTAAACAACAAACAATGCAATAAATGTATAAAAAATATATATATTTATTGTCTCTTTCCAGGACCAGGCATATGTTCAATTATTTTTTGGCCAAATAGGCAGTCGTAACAAGAGGTGAGGGCGCGCGCGTCATCACATGTGCTTAGCCGACTCTGCGTTCACCGTAAACTTCAATATACATAGACGTTTATATTTTTGTTTATTTGTATATGTATGTTATTAATTTTACTTTTTTAGAGATTGTATGTGCGTGCACGGAGAGTATGTGTTGATAAGTTTATGTGGATAAGTTGATAAGTGTATCAGAAAGCATTAAAATGTTCATTTGAATTAAAATGACACACACACGTCTGTGTATACAGTATATCAATTACATATATATCAATTTCATTAGTTCGTTCATTCTATTTGAAGCTTCGGATGTTTTTTTTTTTTTGGTTTGGTTAGATTAGTTCTGAACTCGCTTCCTTGAAACTATCGCTAAAACAATGACACACACACATAGACACACACACACACACACAGACACACACACTCCCCTGAGCCCTCGGGAAACATCCAATCACCGTCGGTATACAAATGAGTCAAGACGTAGCCTAACGTGGTGTCGTGTCGGATTTCAGTGGTCACGGAGTGGGAAGACTTTGAAGAAGCTGCAGTGACAGTGAACAGCTGAACAACTTCACTTTTCCGTTTACCTTTGAGGAAAAAAAGCTGTATTTTGTTTGTTTATGTCTAGAATTTTTATAGTAGTAAGAGAGAGTTATAGTTTGGTCTGTATTGTTGTTCGCACCCTTGTAGAGAATAAATAAATGAATAACACCTTCATATCCCCTCTCAAGAGTGTCATAGTCCATTGTTAGTTTTAATGATCTGGCTGAAACTAATTATCACTACATAAGTACCCTAACACCATTGATCATGAGTCTCAGCTGAACCTAATTCTATACTTGTAACAGAAAATGTAGATGCAGATTCCAAATGTGTATTTATATAATAGATAGATAGATAGATAGATGTGTGTGTGTGTGTGTAGGCTCTACGCAGGGGCAAGAGAGGGCAGCGCACCCTTAAATGTCTGCACATGTTAATATATTCCTAAAATGTATATATTACAAGTTGATAAACTGATCTGCGTTAGCGGAAAAATCCGCTGAAATAGGACAGGCACACTAACCCGCACACACACACATGCGCGCGCACACACACACACAGACACACCTACCTTGAGCCCTGCGTCTGTCGGATTTCAGCGGTCACGGAAAGACTTTGAAGCAGTTTATATATGAATCTAAGCTTGAACTTATCAGCATTGTAAATATATAATACTTTTCAAATAAAATCGCTATTACTTTGACCCTGAAGTTTAGTTTAGCACACACAAAAAAAACAGAAAAGTCATTTCTGGTAAATCAACGGAATGTGTAGTTTATTTACAGTAATTCATTAAAAAATGAATATACATTGTACAGTACACGGTAAACACGGGAAAGATTACAAAATGAAAAAACAAACAGTGTCTACTTTATAAACAGCTTAGTATGTGCGTCGAGATGCTGAAATCCCTTGCATGTTTTTGCTTCCAAGTGGAGAGATATTTGACCGATAACCTAGAACAAAAGATCTATAGGTGTGATCACAACCCCCTCCGACCGACCGTGCCATCAATCACTGACCACCTCAGAAATTCCCTCCAATGTATGGCTGCAATACTTGTTTTGCAAGTATTTTTAACACCATTCAAAGGCTTCAAAGGGGCAGTTATCGGCTATGACACGTTGGAGGAGAACTTAATAGTTCTCAAAAATAGTGTAAATGTCTGCAACAATCACTAACCATTAAAATGTTTTTTTTTTTGTAATTAAACACGAAAATATTAATTATATTTCCATATATATACATACACACACACACACACACACACACACACAAGGGCGTAGGTTTGCTACCTATTACTCCCTATAATAATGTAAACATTGCTAATTTATGTTTTGGAAAGAAACTTAAGTAATTATTTCATCTATATCTTTCATAAATCACACAACTAAAATATAATTAAACAGTTTATTCACCAACATTACCAAATATTTGTGACATTCACAGTCTAGATCCAAGTTGTCTTTTTAATAAAAGTGCATTCAGCTAAATTTTGCATCCATAGAAAAAAACTGCACGGCACCAGGGCCTGAAATACTTGTTTTAAACAAAATTGTGTAAAATAATAAATAAATAAAATACAGCATTCATTTAGAAATAAAATGCAGCAGAAAATACTTTAAACAAACTGTAGAATAAACGTTAAAACGTAATAGCCCTCTGAAGCAGTGAAGTTGCAACTTTCAAATCAGCACTCTGGACTAGTGCACTTAAAAGTATGCCATTGAAACCTTAATGCATGAAAACATTTTAAGCTGAACATGTAAACACAACATGTAAACACTTGTAGTCAAGCCAAATCAAATGTTTTAAGATGATAACTTCATCTTTAAAGCTTGCACTTTTGGTGATAGCTTAATCCCATCAAGTTCTAGAAGAACTTTCTGAAAATAGCCTCTCCTTCAAGGATTATGGATACACCAACCGGTTCTTCCCCTTCAACAGCACGGACGACAAGGATTTTAAGAAGGTGTCACTTCGTCTGTCCCCCTGCATAAAATTTACAAGAAAATAAATCATTTATTTTGAGAAGCAAAAAAATCTGAATTGCTTCAACCTGTGCTGACTTCATTGAGAAAAAAATAATAATAAAAATAAATGATAATAAAAAAATGACCATCACTTCATATTGTTAAACTTGGGTTAAATTGCTTTATCTTGCATCAGTAAAACATGGCATGAGATGGCTTTACAGTGTCAGGAAATCCTATGATGAATGCTGAGTTTGTATTTAAAGGGTTAGTCCAAACATGAAAATTCGTTCAATAATTACTCATTTATATATTCATTTGCATTTATACAGTATGCTTCTGTCCAATACAACAAACACTATATTCAAGGTATTAATAAATTGTATAATTAATAAGAAAACAATGCTTTACCAGGCAATCATCAAAGAGATCCTCTTCAGATTCACGTCTCATCTTTACACTTTGTTTCTGTGAAAATATTTACATTGTATCATTACATAATCTTTTATTCGTACAACTACATTCAGGCATTTCTTCATCTTTTGTAAGTTTGCCTTTATCCAAAGCAAATTACAAAAGAGGAAGGCGTCAAGCAGTGCTACTAACACAAAGTTTCTGACACCGTTAGAAAATACAAGATAGAACAGTGAGGGATTAAGGAAAAAGTGAGAAGCAAGAATCATGTGTGCAAAGATTAAGCATGTAGGGTCACAGGATGACTCGACTTATTTTTATTGTCTGCAATGCGATTTAGACAAATTAGAACTGCGGTAAAGCCAGCCGCGGTTCAGAAGAACACGGTCAAGCCAGCCGCGATTGATTTTAGTGTGCGCACATATTACAGTGATTACGGTAGTTTCAGGACCGACACAGAGACAACGCGCTTTCAGAGCGCTTTTCATTTAGACGCCCAGGACTGAGAGATAATACAACATGCTCGTCAATTTTTACTTGCTTATTTATTTGCATTTCTGCTTTAATATCCGTGTTATTTATTGGTGACTTTGACGGTTGTCTGTTACAATATTTTTCTTAAATATTCACCATTCAAATAATTGTTTTATGTAGATAAGTTACAGCAGAATTCGTAGAAAACAGACAAAATAATGTATTTAGTCTTTCTAAATATCAGAATTGATTTTTATTTTGTTTTACTGTTCAAAAGTAGCAGTTATTCTTCAATGAATGTTTTCTATAATGAGGATTAACGTCTGCTTTGGAAGAGAGGTCAAATAAACAAATGTTCACAATGGGGAAAAAAAGTTAAATAAAATGCCTTTATTTCACTTCAGAGACCTATGAAAAAATAAATTCTAGTAAGTATAAAACGCCATGGTCAGTTTTTATCCCATATAATGTACACACATTATATGATAAAAAAAAAAAGTAGAAAAAAACAATGATCAGTTCTTATTCAGGACGTCCCATACTATATACACACCACATATGAAACTATTTTACTGCAGCATTTTTGAGATATGGGGCATTATTACATTTTAAAGGGGTATAAAGACCCCATTTCTAATAAGTAGAAAACAACAATGATCAGTTCTTATTCAGGACGTCCCATACTATATACACACCACATATGAAACTATTTTACTGCAGCATTTTTCAGATATGGGGCATTCTCTCTGTGTTGTTCATGAAACTACCGTAATCGCTGTAATATGCGCGCGCACTAAAATCAATCGCGGCTGGCTTGACCGTGTTTTTCTGAACCGCGGCTGGCTTTACCGCAGTAAATTAGAGCTGCTGTCAATACTGTATGAACATATGTACAGGTTCTTTACTCGTAACTCATTAATAAAGTTCGGCTTCAGAAAAAAAAACGTTTATTGCTAGTGCTCTTTTACCATTTAATGCTTTAACACACACGACTCAGTTTGTTCAGAAATGGCATCTAACTGGCGAGGCTTTGTCTGAAGACGCCGTTTTCACTCGGGTTGGGGGTAAGAAACACACATCTCTGTGTATTAATCCGCGCGCTCGGTTCGTTATTATTATATTTATTTATTTATTTACCACAGGACCCATGGGGGCTCCGTAGGTTCAGGTTTTTACACGAAAACGGTGTTTTGTGAATCTCCACACTATTAAAAACTGAAATTGCTAATTGTACGTCCTGAGATTAAGATGAACATTAATTGTGAGTCATGAAAGCGAGAATCACATCCAAAAAAGAAAGCTAAACTTACCTCGAACATGACAAACTCCAGCAGCAGCCACACCGTGTTGTACCTCCGTGATGATTCCCAACCGACTGATCCACAGCGCCGGCACAGCGACTCCAAACACGCATGCGCAGTTTAATTTGCACACATTTTCGGCTTCAGTAGACACACAATACTTCAGACTGAAACACGACTGCCCCCTACAGGTAATGAAGGGCATGTTCACAGCTTCCCGCACGCAGCCGCGCAAAGCCGCGGCAAGTCACGGGATCCCTTTTCTCGAAACGCAGGTTTTTAATGGCGACATCTGTAGGTTGTCCAGTCTCTTCCTGTCTGCAGTACAGATGCTGCTCCACCAGGAAACAACTCCATTTAAGATAGCTGACGCCACCACAGCCTCAAAAAAGGTCTTTAGTAGTGCTCTCTGCACTCAAAAAGACTTTAGTCTCTTCAGCAGGAAGAGTCTGCCCTGTCCTTTTCTATAAATTGTATCCGTGTTGTCTGACCAGTCCAGTTTGCTGTTTAGATGAACACCCAGATATTTATAAGAGTCCACTCTCGCAATGTACTTTAACTGAAAGTGTCCTGGTGATAGTGAAGTATGTTTGTGCCTGTAGAAGTCTACTGTGGCATGATTTCTGTACCCACTAAAAGCTTTAAATCTACCACCAGCTTCGTTGGTCATTCCCATATTTATCTGGAGCCAGTTCCATTTGCACCAGTCCACAAAGTTCTGAATCAGTTCTCTGTACTCCATGTCATCATCCTCCATAATCAGGCCGATGATGGCAGAGTTTTCAGAGAACATCTGCAGGTGACAGGATGCGGAGCTGAACATGAAGTCTGCAGTGTAGATGGTGAAACAGAGCCAGTGTTGCAGACAATCATGTCAGACTCACAGTCTCTAGTCCTCACATGTTGTGGTTGGTTTATGAGGTAATTTAGTTATTCACATACAGTGGTGTGAAAAACTATTTGCCCCCCTCCTGATTTCTTATTCTTTTGCATGTTTGTCACACAAAATGTTTCTGATCATCAAACACATTTAACTATTAGTCAAAGATAACACAAGTAAACACAAAATGCAGTTTTTAAATGAGGGGTATTATTATTTAGGGAGAAAAAAAATCCAAACCTACATGGCCCTGTGTGAAAAAGTAATTGCCCCCTGAACCTAATAAGTGGTTGGGCCACCCTTAGCAGCAATAACTGCAATCAAGCGTTTGCGATAACGTGCAACGAGTCTTTTACAGCGCTCTGGAGGAATTTTGGCCCACTCATCTTTGCAGAATTGTTGTAATTCAGCTTTATTTGAGGGTTTTCTAGCATGAACCGCCTTTATAAGGTCATGCCACAACATCTCAATAGGATTCAGGTCAGGACTTTGACTAGGCCACTCCAAAATCTTCATTTTGTTTTACTTCAGCCATTCAGAGGTGGATTTGCTGGTGTGTTTTGGGTCATTGTCCTGCTGCAGCACCCAAGATCGCTTCAGCTTGAGTTGATGAACAGATGGCCGGACATTCTCCTTCAGAATTTTTTGGTAGACAGTAGAATTCATGGTTACATCCATCACAGCAAGCCTTCCAGGTCCTGAAGCAGCAAAACAACCCCAGACCATCACACTACCACCACCATATTTTACTGTTGGTATGATGTTCTTTTTCTGAAATGCTGTGTTACTTATACGCCAGATGTAACGGGACACGCACCTTCCAAAAATTTCATCTTTTGTCTCGTCGGTCCACAAGGTATTTTCCCAAAAGTCTTGCCAATCATTGAAATGTTTTTTAGCAAAATTGAGACGAGCCTTAATGTTCTTTTTGCTTAAAAGTGGTTTGCACCTTGGAAATCTGCCATGCAGGCCATTTTCGTGAACACTGACCGCAAGTGAGGCCTGCAGTTCTTTAGATGTTGTCATGGGGTATTTTGTGGCCTCTCGGATGAGTTGTCTCTGCGCTCTTGGGGTAATTTTGGTCGGCCGGCCACTCCTGGGAAGGTTCACCACTGTTCCATGTTTTTGCCATTTGTGGATAATGGTTCGCTGGAGTCCCAAAGCTTTAGAAATGGCTTTATAATCTTTACCAGACTGATAGATCTCAATTACTTTTATTCTCATTTGTTCCTGAATTTCTTTGGATCTTGGCATGATGTCTAGCTTTTGAGGTGCTTTTGGTCTACTTCTCTGTGTCAGGTAGTTCCTATTTAAGTGATTTCTTGATTGAAACAGGTGTGGCAGTAATCAGGCCTGGGGTGACTACAGAAATTGAACGCAGGTGTGATAAACCACAGTTAAGTTATTTTTTAACAAGGGGGGCAATCACTTTTTCACACAGGGCCATGTAGATTTGGAGTTTTTTTTCTCCCTTAATAACGTAAACCTTCATTTAAAAACTGCATTTTGTGTTCAATTATGTTATCTTTGACTAATAGTTAACGGTTTTTGATGAGCAGGTTTTTGATGGGAGCCAGAGCACCGGACATAGCAGGTAATCTTAGGGCTCTAGGACAGCACAGGTTCTCTAAGATAGTGATACATGCTGGAGCTAACGATATACGCCTTCGTCAGTCACAGGTTAGTAAGAATAATTTCACAGAGGTGTTTAAATTAGCGAAGGCGATGTCCGAGTATGCTCTGGTCCCATCCCAATGAGACTTGGCGACATAGCTTACAGCAGGTTATGGTCGCTGAACCGCTGGATGTCCAGGTGGTGCTCCAAAAATAAAGTGGGCTACATAGACAATTGGAAGACGTTTGAGGGCAAAGCTGGCCTGTTAGGGCGGGACGGTGTCCATCCCACTCGGGAAGGTGCTGCTCTCATTTCCTGTAGTATAGCACATAGTCTCAGTAGAGGTCTAGTTAATCGGTGACAATCCAGAGCCCAGGCCAGGGAGCAGACAGACAGGCTAAACCAACCGTCTGCTAACTGCATAGAGTCGTCACTCAGGGTTCACCATATTGAGACTATGTCTGTTCCCCGATCTAAGCAAAAATGTAGAAAGACTCAGAAAGTCTGTTTGAATAATTTAATTCGCATAAAGACCACAAACTCGGATCATACTGAATGCGCAGCCGGCACCTCTGATCTGAAGCTAGGACTGTTAAATATTAGATCTCTCGCATCAAAAGCGGTTATTGTTAATGAAATTATCACAGATCAGGCATTTGATATACTCTGTTTAACTGAAACATGGGCTAAACAGGACGAATATGTAGGTCTAAATGAAGCTAGTCCTCCTGGATACAGCTACATACACCAGCCTTGGTTAACTGGTAGAGGAGGCGTCGCAGTTATTTACAATGATACTCTGTCTATCGTACAAAAACACGGACACAAATTTAATTCATTTGAAATTCTTTATAATAACATAAGTGTATTTAAGTATATTAAGTCAGCTCAGTCGATTCCACTAATTATAATTTACAGACCTCCAGGGCCGTATTCTGAATTTCTTTGCAGATTTCATCTCAAACCTAGTCATTTCTGTAGACAAAGTGTTAATTGCTGGAGATTTTAACATTCATTTTGAGAATCCAGAAGACCCTCTGAGAACAGCATTTATGTCCATACTGAACTCAGTAGGCATAAATCAGTGTGTAGTAGGACCCACTCATAAAGCAGGTCACACTTTTGACTTAATAATATTCTTCGGATTACGTATAAGAAATGTATTCACAATTCCACTGTCTGAAATTATCTCAGCTCACTATCTTGTCTCATTTCAAGTGTGTCACAGTGATGATGTACGCACAGCACCGCGCTACCGTATTAAACGTACATTCACATCAACTACCACATAGAGTTTTATCAGTAATATCCCAAAGTTAACAACTTCGGTTAGATCACCGTCTGACCCCACAGAACTCGATCAGGCAACTGAATATTTAGAGTTGACATTTCGTTATACCTTAGATAATGTAGAGATAATTTAATAATAATAATAATAATAATAATAATAGAAAAATTATTAGAGATAAGAAACTCGCTCCCTGGTATAATGATCACACGCGCACTTTAAAACAGACTGCTCGGAAATTAGAGCGTAAATGGCGTCAAACTAAATTGTTAGTATTTCAAATAGCATGGAAAGAGAGCATCCCATCCTGAACTATAGGTCAGATCTATAGAATCTCTCCACTCTTATAGAAGAAATAAGAAAATAAAAATAATCCTAGACTTTTATTTAATACCATAGCCAAATTAACCAGAAATAAGACCACTACAGAAATCTCCACAACATCATGCAATAGTGAGGACTTCATTAACTTTTTTAATAATAAAATTGTAAATATCAGGCATAAAGTTGAGGCTTTGAAACCGAACAATGTAATTGATACAGATGTTAACCTTGTCATGTCAGATCGGAACCTAGAATACTTTACTCCCCTTAAAGAGAATGAACTAATTTCACTCATCTCTTCTGTAAATTCATCAACCTGTATATTAGATCCTATACCGACACATTTTCTTAAACAGATAGTACCAGTAATATCAGAACCGCTGTTGAGAATAATTAATTCCTCACTCAGCATTGGTTATGTTCCAAAATCTTTTAAATTAGCAGTTATCAAACCAATAATTAAGAAACCTGACCTCGACCCCTGACAGCTGTCCAATTACAGGCCAATATCAAACGTCCCATTTATCTCTACGATTCTGGAAAAGATAATAGCGGAGCAGCTATGCTCATATCTACATAGAAATGGCATACATGAACTGTATCAGTCAGGATTTAGGCCTCATCACAGCACAGAAACAGCACTCGTTAAAGTAGTAAATGACCTCCTATTGGCCTCTGATCAGGGTTGTGTAACTATGCTTGTATTACTCGACCTCAGTGCAACTTTTGACACCATTGATCATGCTATTCTTCTTCACAGATTAGAAAATGTAGTAGGAATTAAGGGTACAGCCCTCTCCTGGCTCAGATCCTATTTGACCGATCGTTATCAGTATGTAGACTTAAATGGTGATTATTCTGCATGTTCTCTAGTGGAGTTTGGCGTTCTGCAGGGTTCAGATTTAGGCCCACTGCTTTTTTCCCTTTACATGCTTCCTCTGGGCAACATAATCTGTAAGCATGGTATTAGTTTTCATTGTTATGCTGACGACACACAGTTATATGTCTCAGCAAAACCTGATGTGAAAAACCAGCGTACTAAAGTTGAGCAACGTGTGCAGGACATAAGAAATTAGATGCTAATTAACTTCCTTCTGCTTAATCCGGATAAGACAGAAGTTCTAGTCATAGGACCGCATACAGCTAGGAGTAAAATCTTAGATCACACCGTAACTTTAGATGGCCTTTCTGTTCCATCAAGTGCAACCGTAAAAAAAGACCTCAGCGTGATTATAGATTCCAGCCTTTCATTTGAAGCTCATGTAGCTAATATCACCAGGATAGCATTCTTTCACCTCAGAAATATTGCCAAGATAAGAAATATATTGTCGCTAAACGATGCAGAAAAACTAGTTCATGCTTTTATCACTTCTAGGTTGGACTATTGTAATGCCTTACTGTCTGGTTGTTCAGCTAGGTGCATAAACAAACTTCAGCTAGTCCAGAATGCAGCAGCAAGAGTCCTCACTAGAACCAGAAGATATGAGCACATCACCCCTATCTTATCTTCACTGCATTGGCTCCCTGTGAAATTTCGCATTGATTTTAAAATACTACTCTTGACATATAAAGCATTAAATGGTCTCGCACTGGTATCTGAGCGAACTGCTAGTGTCTTACGATCCGCCATGCCTACTTCGATCAAAGGATGCAGCCTGCTTGTCAGTACCGCGTATTATGAAAACTACAGCTGGGGGCAGAGCTTTTTCTTACAAAGCCCCAAAATTATGGAATAGTCTTCCAAATAGTGTTCAGGACTCAGACACAGTCTCAGTGTTTAAGTCTAGGCTAAAAACCTATTTTTTTAGCCAAGCATTTTTATAAATAGATTTGCCTTAGGTAAAGGAGCTGTGACGAGGAGCCAGCAAGGTTATGATCCATATGCAACTTTAATAACAAGAACACTCATACACATGCAGATCAGGGTCAAGTAGGAGCAAACCGAGCAATATAGGTTATCCAGAGGCAGGGTCAAAAGTCCAGGCAGAAGAGTCAGGGCAGGCGGCTATCCAATAGAATAAATCCAGTAAGCAAAGCAAGCGTCAAGAGGCAGGCAGCAGGCAGATAGGAATAAACAGACAATCGGGGTTCAAAACAGGATTAAACGCTCAGAAATGTTCAGCAAAACAAGACTTTGCGCCGTGGTTAGTGTGAGTGTGCTCTTTTAATGTCTGTGAATAATGGCTGACACCTGTGTTGGTGATCAGCCCTGAGCAGGGGGTTGTGGGTAATGGAGTTCGAATGGGAACTAGTACTCCGGTGATGGCTCCCTCTGGTGGTGATCTGAGGGAGTCACCGAGGCTGAGTTCGTGACAGAGCCCCCGCCCTGCGAGCGGCTCCTGACGCGAGGAGGTACATGGCCCCGAGGCCTTCCATGACGTCTCGGGGCTGGCCGACCCGGGTGGGAGTTGTGGGTCGCTCACCAGACTAGGGTCAAGGATGTCCTCAGCGTTGACCCATGAGTGTTCCTCTGGTCCATATCCCTCCCAGTCCACCAGGTACCGGCAACGTGAATCCAGGATTTCGTGGAACTGGTAGGCCTCCTCGCCCTCGACAATGAGAGGGGGGTTACTCTGGTCACTTGCCTCCTCTGGATCCTCTGCTCCTCTCAACCTACCAGCGGGCTTGAGCAGAGAGACATGAAAAGTGGATGAGATACGGTAATTTCGGGGTAGAGTTATTTCTCTAAGTATTCTAAATGGACCCACGTACCTGGGACTGAGCTTCATGCATGGGAGTCGAAGGAGGAGATCTCGGGTAGATAGCCAAACCCACTGACCCAAACGATAGGCGGGGTTTGGGCGTCTCCGACGATCAGCCTGTTCCCTGATGTGACAAATGGCCCTCTGGAGGTGCACATGTGCTTGATTCCACGTCTCCTCGCTTCGACGGATCCACGAGTCGACGGCTGGGAGTTCAGAATTTTCGCCGGACCATGGAAAGAGTGGTGGTTGGAATCCCAGGATGCATTGAAATGGTGTGAGATTGGTTAAGGGCTTCCGGAGAGAGTTCTTTTATATTCGGCCCAAAGGAGGTAACGACTCCAGTCTGTTTGATTCTGCCGGCAATACGATCTGAGGAAGCAAGTAAGCTCTTGGTTTAGTCTTTCAGCCTGGCCGTTGGACTGTGGATGATACCCTGATGTGAGGCTGACATTAATGTTTAGTAGTTTAAAGAATGATGCCCACACTCGGGACGTGAATTGGGGCCCACAGTCAGAGAGGATGTCCTCGGGGAGACTGTAGAACCGAAATACCTGGTTGCATAACGCCTCGGCTGTCTCAAGAGCCGAAGGTAATTTCGGTAGAGGGATGAAGCGGCAGGCCTTTGAGAAACGATCAATGACGGTGAGAATGGTGGTGTACCCTGATGAAGGTGGTAGGTCCGTGACAAAGTCGATGGCGATGTGAGAACAGGGGCGTTGAGGTATGGGCTGTGCTTGGAGGAGACCGGCAGGAAGTTGGTGATTGGTTTTGGAGGTATTGCAAGTAGTGCAGTCCCTGACAAAGGAGATGGTGTTTGTTTGAAGTGAGGGCCCCCAGTACTGGTTTGTGAGGAGTTGGGTGGTTGCCGTGATGCCAGGGTGACTTGAACTGGGTGTGGAATGAACTAGCTGAAGTAGACGGTGTCTCAGTGTTTGAGGGACATAGGTGCGGTTAGGGGGACATTCTCCTGGTGGTGGATCCATGAGATGGGCCTCAGAAATCTTGATGTGCCACTGCATGGGAGCCACGATGAGTCTGGGCAGGAGAATGGGTTCGTTGGCTTGTCTGTGGTTAAGTCGTTTGGTGGATCGGAGATATTCTAGGTTGCGGTGATCCGTGAGAACGGTGAACTGATGCTTTGCCCCCTCCAGCCAGTGGCGCCACTCCTCAAAGGCGGCCTTCATGGCGAATAGTTCTCGTTTGCCTACATCATAGTTTTGTTCAGCGGGAGAGAGCTTGTGTGAAAATAAGGCACAGGGGTACATCTTAGGAGGATTGCCCTGTCTTTGTGAAAGTATGGCTCCAATGCCTGTATTTGAAGCGTCTACTTCCACTATAAACTCCAGGTCTGGGTCTGGGTGGTGCAGAATAGGGGCTGTGGTGAACCTGTTTTTGAGTTCTTGAAATGCTGTGATGGCCTGTTGCGTCCAGGAAAGGCGTTCTTTACCTCCCCTGATCATTGATGTGAGGGGTGCGGAGATGGTGCTGAAGTTGCGGATGAAGCGACGGTAGAAATTGGTGAATCCCAGGAAGCGTTGGAGTTCCTTGATCAGGGTAGTTCGGGGCCAGTCAACCACGGCGCGTACCTTGGAGTCGTCCATGGCAACTCCCTCTGGACTGATGACGTAGCCTAGGAACGATATCTTAGTCTGGTGAAACTCACATTTCTCTAGTTTTGCGTCGAATTGATGCTATAGCAGGCGTTGTACTGACTGGACATGACTTACGTGGTCGTGGAGAGAGTCTGAGTAGATAAGAATATCATCAATGTAAACAATGACCCAGTGGTTGAGCATGTCTCTGAAGACCTCATTGATGAAGGCCTGGAACACTGACAGGCTGTTGACCAGTCCAAAGGGCATGACGAGGTACTCAGTGACCAGTGGTAGTTGAGAAAGCGGTTTTCCATTCATCCCCCTCCTTTATGCGAATGAGATTGTAGGCACTGCGCAGATCCAGTTTGGTAAAGAACTTGGCAGTGCGTAATTGTTCCAAGGCCGCCAGGACCAGTGGGAGTGGGTAGTGGAACTTGATCGTCATCTCGTTAAGGTCACGGTAGTCGATGCACGGGAGGAGTCCACCATCTTTTTTCTTTACGAAGAAGAAACCCGCCGAGGCGGGTGAGGTGGATGGACGAATGAAGCCTTTATTAAGTTCCTCCTCTATGTAGGCCCTCATGGCGGCGGATTCGGGTTGAGAAAGGGGGAAAATTCGGCCCTTGGCAGGCTGGGAGCCTGGTAGCAGGTCGATGGCACAGTCGGTGGATCGATGAGGAGGCCTTGATCTTGCTGAAGGCCTCTTCTAGATCCCGATACTCCCTGGGTAACTTCGTGAGGTTGGATAATCTGGAGCATTGTGCTTAGCCATCGTAGGATCTGTTTCTCGGTCCAGGAAATCACCGGGTTATGTTTTTCTAGCCAAGGGAAACCCAAGATGACGGGCGTCTGTGATGCGGATAAGACAAACAGGCGGATGGTTTCAGTGTGGAGAGTATGGGACAAAATTTATTTAGATTTTATGTGATTTTACTTATACTTTACTTACTTTTAAGAAATAAAAGGTACCCCATTTGGAAATAATCAGAGGTATGCGTGCGAAGCTGGACTTAGGCCTGAGAATATACTTACACAAGAAATTCGATATATACGTTGAGGCCCCCAAGAACGGAGAGGCCTAACAAGGGCCAGATGTTTAGAATGACATCATTGCATGCAGAATGTACCCCATTGTCTAGGGTGGCTATATAATGGGGAGAATGCGAGAGATCGGTGTGACTCTGGCAGCCTTGCCCGGCCGGTATTGCATGATAAATAAAGGTTGTTATCTTCTGAAACCAAAGCCTGAGTCTTCAATTAATTTCCACAACATCTTGGCGCTGCGAGCAGGGTGGAGAAGGGGCAAAGGTGTGACTGATCACCGTGGTCATCCTGGGCGAGCAGCACAAACAGGTGGCCACCTAAAAAAGGTATGCAACTTTTGCTTATATACTTAGTTTGTGTTGTTTGCTGGGAAACCCCATGGTGGTAAGGACACCTGATAAAGACCTCTCCAACTCAAGTTTTGAATGGGCTTTGTTTTCAGAAAAG
Source organism: Channallabes apus (assembly GCA_030522415.1). Lineage (NCBI taxonomy): Eukaryota > Metazoa > Chordata > Actinopteri > Siluriformes > Clariidae > Channallabes > Channallabes apus. The sequence goes on along the minus strand of CM060125.1, from coordinate 5,879,695 downwards.
AATGCATGCATCAAGCTTACTAACTGTTGGACTGATAGTAAATTGATAAAATAAGCATTGCATTGGTCTGGTTGTTGTCAAGTGGGCATTGATTGATGGCAGCAATAACAGATGGTATGAGGAAGCGCATTTGAGTGTCTATTTGTGTTGCTAAGTGGGCTTTTGATAGATAGCAGGACAGAAAAATGGTAGATAATCTCGATATAATCTCGGCCTTGATTGGATGGCATGAGTGGAAAGAAAGTTAATAAGGAATATTGCTTGTGTAAGGTTACCCAGCAATAAATAAAATATACCCTTTTCTATGAGGAACATACTGTTGTATGTCAGAAGCTTTTTGTAGCCACCTTAAATGTTATATGGTATGAGTTGGTGGATTTTATTGATATATCCTTTGTATGAGGAATGTACGGTTGTACATCATAAGCATTGTGAAACCACCCGAAATGTTGTATTGTATGAGTTAAAGTGGTTTTTAATTGATATCCTTTGTATGTGGAGCACTATTTTGTGCCATTAAGTTGAATGCAATTGCAATTGTTTATGTCTAATTGATATGGTGTCTGTCTGTTACTGTCTGAGTGTGTGAGAGCTCTATGTTCGCCTAGCGTGTGTGTGTGAGAAAGAGAGAGAGAGAATTTGGTTGAGTGAGAACCATAAGCTCTGTGTTCTGTGAATAGGGCTGGACCTCCCGAGGGAATTGTGTGTACAACCCTCAGAGGGGGGAACAGCCTGTTGCCAGACCGGAGACATGTGTGTGTATGAGCCCTTATTAAAGTAATAGATAACTAAATAATTAAATAGAAAAATATTAATCAATAAAGGGACATGTGTGAGTGGAAAAAATGAGCCCTCATTAGCAAGAGGGACAAGTATGAAACGAATAAGCCCAATTTTGACTTTAGTACAAAGCAGGAGAGGAACTACCAGACCCCCGTCATCAACAGGAGCCCAGTGGAGAGAGTGGACAGAGAGGCTGAGGAGGAGCTTCTTCCCGCAGGCGATAAGGTCTCTCAATCACACCTCCACACAGGACTAATAACATCTTTTTAAGCTCACTGACTGGACAATCATGGACACATTCATACACACTTGCACTAAATATTTATACATCTGGCCAATTGCACATGTCACTTTCATTAGTCACTTTCATTAGTCACTTTCATGCATATTTGCACAACCACTGACACTTTAAATTCTATATACATATATACTCTATCTACCCTATATTTCTATATTTTGCAATATTTTATTATGCCCTTATTGTACAGTTAATTTTACTAGTTAAATTTATTTCTTTAGTATTTCCTTTTTATTGACTATTTATTTTATGTACAAGCTTTTATTTTCTTTTTAAGGTCACTGGCGGTCGTGTAAGCATTTCACTGCATATTATACTGTGTATGACTGTGTATGTGACAAATATAGTTTGAATTTGAATTTTCTAGGAAAAGAGGGATGAAGTCTGAATGCGTAGGCCTATAAATAAATAAATAAATAAATAAATAATTAAATAGTGTGGAGTGGTGAATGTGTTTGGATTCTATATTAATAAATGGTATTAATCGGTTATTGATGAACAAAAATTCACTGTGTATAAAAATACTGTGCTTTTTGGCAAGTGTTAATTTGAAAATAGTGAAGTGGTGTAGATTAAGGAGTGATTATCATTGTTGAGCCTTGCTAAGTGGAGGTGGATACTTCTGTGATTATAAAATATTGTATGTTATTGTACTGTAAGTAAATTTAGCCATTAAGTAAGTGCATAGGCATAAAATAAAAAATAAATATCTAAGTTGTGGTGACATAGGCTCTAAAGCATAATGGCAGCCTCTCCGGTGGAGACTTTAGTGCTGAAGCATCCGTTGTGTGCAGACCTCATAACTAAGATCTCAAATAAATGGCAAAAGAGAACTAAAGATATGATTACAAAATGGCCAAAGGAGGGGACATTTGATTTAGCACTGTGTTCTGAGATGGACACCTTGATAAAAAATTACAAAGCGGCGGCAAGAGAGAAAAAGCATGTCCAGAGAGAGTTAAAAAGACAGCAGGAGAGAGAGGTCCTAGTTTTGTTTAAGCAAGAAGGGGAGGAATTGATAAGACAGAAAAAGCAAGTAAGAAAAAAGTCTAAAAAGTCAGGAAGTGAGGCCCATAGTAGCGGATGGGAAGCTGTAGTTACACTTCCTCCATATGTGCAGACTGAAGGTCAATTTCCGATGCTAAAGGGCATGGTGGAAGTTTCTGGTGACATGAAATTGGAAGGTCCTGTAGACTTAGAAGAAGACTATGGAGAGTCGGGTGTGAAGTTAAGAAAGAGGCAAGATAGGAAAATGGATAGAGAACAAAGCACACCATTAGATTGTTACAAGGAAGTAAGGGCAGATCTACAGAGAGTGAAAAGGGTGTATGGGAAGGAAGATAAGATAGAGGAACAGGAAGAGGTGCAGGCGAGTGGAGGGAAGATAGACAGGAGTGTTAAAACACCAGTAAGAAGTCAGATAGATACAACATTAAAGACTGGACATAGACCATTGTGCAGTGAAAAAGATGAAGAGGGGGAGGAGGAGGATCTGTCATTTAACAGTTGGGCAGTTGGAAACAGGGAAGGAACACTGGTAAACTTAGACACCTAGCTCCACAATTCCCAATTTTAATTAAAGGTGCTCGGGGACAATACATTCCATGGGCAACGCAAGATCTTGAGGGGCTTGTCAACCGCCTGCCAAGCATCCTGGAAGGTGCGAGTAAGTGGATAAGATGTCTAGAGGAAGAAACATCTGGCAAACTTTTGTCGGTGGGAGACATTAAAGCTTTATTGGCAAGGATTGTGGGGGTAGGAAAATTGGAAGACGTCCTCCATTCTTCTGACCTGAGTGAGGCCGTGGATACATATCATATGGATGCTGTTTTTGATGCTTATCGTCCGTCTGTGTGGCATGCCTTGCGTGCAGAGTATCCAACGAGGGTTGACCCAAAAGCATTAAAATGTGAACAGTTAGAAGACACAGAGAATCCAACGCTGTACATTCAGAAGCAGTTAAAGAAATGGAAGCAAGAGACTGAAAGTGATCCTGAGGGAGATGCACTGTTGTCTACGCTGTTCAGACAAACCATAGTAAATGCCATGCCTCAACCAGTGAAAAGTAAACTGGAAGATGTGGTCAGCTTAACTTCTAAATCACACAAAGAGTTCTGTGATCACGTCTCACATGCTGTTGAACAGTATAGAAAAAATGAGCAGAAGTTGAAAGCCCAAGAAAAAGAGTTGCAAAGGAAATTGACTCAATTACAGCTTGAAGAACTAACAAAGAGAAACAAGAAAAAGGTCCAAGCTACACTAAGAACAGAGGAAGCAGAGGAATTGTCTGTGAGGGCCCTAAGTAATCCAACACCCACAGTCCAGCAGGCTGCATCCACTGCGATGATGTCACCAGCTGCATTTTCTCCAAACTCAAACCAGATGCCTGCTCCTGTCGTTAACGTTTTCACTCAAAATCCAGGGCATAGAGTGTGGAACGCCAATCAGCAGCAAATAAGACAAAGAAACACGAACTTCCCACCAGGCGTGTGCTGGGGGTGTGGACAAGCTGGACACCACCGGTCAAATTGCCTCTCACATCCATGGCGTCAGAACCCAAGGGGTGCGGCGGTGGGCGGGTGGCAGCAGCCTCCTCAAGATAGAGTTGAACCCATTAACCCATGGGCCCCGAGTCAGGGGTGTTAGAGGTGCCCAGAGAATCCTACCGGGGAGAACCAATTGCCTATTTTGACAACTAGTGCAGAACAAGAACCCATGTTACATATTGAGGTTGACGGTAAAAGTACACCCATGTTAGTTGATACAGAAGCGGTTTATACATGCTTAAATTTAAGTCATGCCTCGCATCTCCCCATGTCTGGAAAATTTGCCAAGACAGTAGGATTCTCGGGTAAAAAGCAGTTGATCCCTAGGACCGCTCCAGTCCGTCTACAAACAAACAATAAAAGTGTGACTATACCTGTATTAGTCTCAAGTCAGACACCGGTTAATTTATTAGGAAGAGATGCATTATGTAAATTAGGACTGCAAATATGGTGTTCTCCAGAAGGGGTGTATGTCGACTTGACAGGTATTAAAAATCAAATGGTAATGTCTGAGCCACATGCAAATGTGTATTGGATAGGACAGCTGGAAAAAGATGTCAGTCAAATAATTCATAAGTGGGGAAAATTCATTAAAGCACAGATTCCTGAAGCACAGCTACCCTGTTCGGCTTTTCACTGTACAATGATGTATGACAAATCTAAGGATACTGAATTAGAACGGAAATGGCAGGAAGAGACAAAAGGGAACAAGGTTGAATTAATTACACAACACATCATCATAGGTAGGCAAGGAGCAGCTATCAGTGTAGATGAGTGTGATTTTGTAAAGACGTGGTTTAATGTAACTGATTCTGTTCCTCATGTGACATTGTATGTAGGACAAAACTGCAGTTCAAAGGACTTAGGACCAATGATGAAGGAAGCTACAGAAGTCAAGTGGGAGTCAACCATTAACCCGTTGATTTTTCATTCTGCAGATAAGAACTACATCAAGATCTTGTGTGGTAATAATTTGATTGGTACTCCTCAGGAAGTTGTAGTTAGCAGCAAGTCACAGACACAAATGGCATCAGCATCAGAGGTAGTTGAGACGGCTGAAGATGAGTTGTATAGGCAAATGGAAAGTCAAGTCCCACATGAATTATGGTCACGGCATGATATAGATGTAGGCCTAATTAAATCAGCCAGCCCAATTCATGTACAGCTTAAACCAAATGTAAAGCTGCCCAGAGTAAGACAATATCCTTTGCGACCTGAGGCAGAAGCTGGAATAAAAAACACAATTGAAGGCCTTGTTAAAGCATCTGTGCTAGAAGAGACAACGAGTTGTTGTAATACTCCAATTTTCCCGGTGATCAAGCCAGGTACAAATAAATGGCGTCTTGTGCATGATTTGCGTGCAATTAATAATATAACAGAGGATTATCCAGCAGATGTTCCAAATCCACACACACTGCTAACCAATGTCCCTCCCGAAGGCAGATATTTCACTGTGATCGATCTTTGTTCAGCCTTTTTCAGTATTCCAGTGGCGGAAGAGAGTAGGTACTTGTTTGCGTTTACATATGCTGGTAAACAATATACGTACCGACGCATGGCACAAGGATATCGTCATGCCCCACATATATTTAATCAGGTTTTGAAAGCTGAATTGGCAGATTTAATGATAGAAAGTAATCTAGTGCAATATATGGATGACGTTTTAATATGCTCGTCATCATTAGATGCATGCCACAGGGATTCCATTAAGGTACTCAGCAAGCTAGGGCAAGGAGGTCATAAAGTGTCTAAAGCTAAACTGCAATACTGCAAGCCTCAAGTTGAATATTTAGGCCGGCTAATTTCACATGGTACAATAGCCATAGCGCCTACTCAATTAGAAGGCATAAGTAAAGCACCGTTACCACAAACAGTTAAACAGTTGATGACTTTTCTAGGCCTAACAGGTTTCAGTGCTGACTGGATTGAGGAATATGCTGTAAAAACAGCTCCAATGAGGGAGATAATGAGAGAAGAAGGACTGCAAAATTTAAGTGCTCCGTTAAAATGGAACACAGATGCACGGTTAGCATTTGAGTCCATCAAGAAAGAAATGCAAACAGCTCCTACATTAGGTATACCGGATTATACCAAACCATTCCAGCTATATGTGGCTAACCGAGCTGATGGATATGCCTCAGCTGTGTTGATGCAGGAAACCTGCAGTGGAAGAAGAAAACAGCCCTTAGCTTACTACAGCACTAAGCTAGATAATGTAGCACAAGGCTACCCACCTTGCTACCAACAGGGGCTTGCAGCAGTACATTATGCATATGACAAAGCATCCACATTGACTATGGGTTACCCGGTAACCATCTACACACATCATAAAGTGGTAGAATTAATTGAACAGGGAAAATTTGTTCTTACTCAAGCTCGTATTCTAGCATATTCTTCACTGCTCACATATCCCGACATTACCATTGTAGCGCAGCCACACAACGGGACATTTCGTATAACAGGAAAAGGATCGACGAGCTAATGCTGCTCACCTGTGCCAGGAAATGTGCCCTATCTGGCTTCAGTTGTCCCCATTGACAGTGTTTTGGTCACCGGGCAAGCTCCCATGCACATGCGCGATCGCGACGCGAGGGAACCCGGATGTGAATATGATCACGTGTGCCGGCTTAAAGCCAGAACCGGCGAGGTAGCCATGACTGCTTTCTGGATTCAGGGATTCAGCTTTCTGGACACTCACAATCCACCTCTCATTCCGTTTCTCGACCTCCCGGATTTAACACCTTTTACCGGTGAGATCGAGCCATCTCTCCAATTCACCATATCATACCTACTGCCATATCTCAGACACTGGACTATCACACACACACACACTCACTCGCATACACCACACACACTGTTTATATTTGAATATATTTTGTATATATTGGTTTTGGTGCACCTTGTTTGTTTGTTTATTTATTTGTTTTGTATAATACACTTTGGTTTACTTTATTACCATTGTTTTGTGTCGCGTCTTGTATTGTCCCACCGCGGTTGCGCAATACCGGAAGTGTTCTTTACTAGCCCATATTTTGACTCTTGTTTTTTTTTTTGTAACTAGTGATTTAATACGAATCCAAGCGTTACACCATAAAGAGGTAACGATCTACACGCATCATAAAGTGGTAGAATTAATAGAACAGGGAAAATTTGTTCTTACTCAAGCACGTATTCTAGCATATTCTTCACTGCTCACATATCCCGACATTACCATAAAGAGATGTGACACAGTTAACCCAGCTGAATTGGTTCCTTTAGCCTACGAAGGAGTGCCTCATGATTGTGTGGCGAATTCATTGGCATTTACTCGGTTACGACCTGATCTTGAATCTAAGCCTATAGCTGAAGCAGAAGTGACTTATTTTGTTGATGGATCTAGCTTTAGAGACCATGTAGGAAGTCACACAGGGTATTCAGTAGTGATGAAGGATGGAGAAAACTTTAAAGCTATCCTATCTCAGCATTGTTCACAACCGTGTTCTGCTCAGTTAGCCGAGTTGAAATCACTCACCGCTGCTTGTCAATTAGCCAAAGGGCTAGTGGCAAATATTTTTACAGATTCAGCCTATTCGCATGGTGTATGTCATCTGTTTGGAGCAGTATGGAAGCAAAGAGGGTTTAAAAGGAGTGACGGAACTCCCATTCAACATGCTGAACAAATAGGTAAACTAATGTCTGCTATGATGCTACCAAAACGATTGGCTATCATTAAATGTCAGGCCCATAAAAAGGGAAATGACTATGTTACTAAGGGTAACAACATAGCAGACTTAGAAGCAAAGTGTGCATCAAAGTGTCAACTAGCTGTGCAAGCGCCCGTAGTCCTTATAGAACCACAGCCACAGTTGGAGGATATTATTCGAATTCAAAATCAAGCAGGTCCATACGAACACTCTATGTGGCTCCAGAGGGGAGGTCAGAAAGATGCACAAGGTATTTGGCGTTCACATGAAGGTCTGATCATAGCACCCACAGCTTTGTTGAACATTTTGATTTCAGATGCTCATGGATTTGACCATTGTGCTAGAGGCGAGGTTGTGAGAAAAATCAGGCAACAAGGGTATTGGTCTCCATATCTGCATGCTATGGTTGATGAGTTTCTAGCTTCATGTGAGATATGTGCTAAACATAACGTCAGAAAGGGAACAGCGACACCTACTGGCCATATACCGGGACCGGAAGGACCGTTTGGTTATGGATTATGTGGACATGATAAAGTATGCTCGAGGCAAAAGATATATGCTTGTGATAATTGACAGATTTAGTAGATGGGTAGAAGCAATATCATCTGCAGATGAAGGGTCAGGAACAGTTGTCAAATTCCTCACAAGGGAAGTGATACCTAGGTTTGGAATTCCGTCAGAAATCAGTTCAGACAATGGATCAGCATTCATTCAGAAAACTGTAAAGCAAGTACTACAACAGTTAAGAATAAAGCAAAGATTTGGGTGTGTCTATCATCCACAGTCCCAGGGTATAGTAGAGAGAATAAACGGCACCCTCAAAGCCAAGCTTAATAAGATTTGTGCTAGTACAAAACTTAACTGGGTTGATGCTTTATCGCTTGCACTAATGAGCTATCACATGCAAACTAACAGAAACACTCACTTAATCCCGCATGAAATGCTTACGGGTCGACCCATGCCTGTGCCATTCTGTAGAGGGCCGTATAAAGGCCCACCACTAGAACAATTACAACTGGAACTCAGATCATATATGAAGAAACTAACTGCCATACATAAAGCAATCTTTGTGCAGGAAAAGAGCAAGGAGACGGAGGAAGAGAAAGACACTCCGTGTCCCATCACTCCAGGAGACCAGATAATCTGCGAGTGTTAAGGATAAAGTGGCATGAGCCCAGGAGAGAGGGACCTTACAAAGTTGTAGCAGCCACTCCTACAGCAGTCCAAGTGGAAGGCAAAACCACCTGGTATCATTTAAACCATTGCACAAGAGTCCCTAAAGTAAGTAAGGGAAAAGGTGCAGAAGAAGAGGACCCACCCACCGACAGTGAAAACCTACAAGGTCTTGAAATCTGTGTGAATGGGGTGGAGGAAATAAAGCAGGAAAATGGGTAAAATAAAGTGGATAGCATACCTAATGATCATTATCTTTCAGGTATTACACCAAGCCGTGGTCAGCTCACCTCTACACAGCTCGAATCAGACTTCCCAAGAATTATGTTTACAGCAATTGACTAGGCCTAATGAGATAACAGTATCCCTCCATACACAAAATATCACTTCTCGAACTTTTGTTAAAGCACAAAATGACGCAAAACTAGCACCCATAAAGCCGCAATTAAATGTTGGTAAAAAAGTTCTTAGTAATAAAACCGTTGGCAGGAAAATAAAAGAAAAACTCTTAAACATAGCTCAAAGTAATGAACGGTATAAATGGGTTGCCTACACAGCCAAGGAAAACAAAATAACTAGTTGTTTAATTTGCACCCCATCCCCATTAAGAAAGGTTATAGTAGTACCCAATCCATATGACTTTAGACATTGTGCAGAATTTACTCAGAACTTTTGTCATCTGCATGTCTTCCGATGTCCACTGTGTCCAGCAGAATGTTTAGCAATATTAAGTAGTCCAGATTACTTCAATAACTACCATACACCTGAATGGGGAGAATGGTGTCAGCAGTTGGATATAAGAATTGAAGAACAAAAGATAGAATTCCCCTCTGAGTATGAAATAGATTATACACTTGAGTATGAATGCTTCAATAAAACAATAGGAAATCATAGTGTGGGGGAATTTCAAGGTAATTGTATGATAATGTGGCACCTGTACACTGACTCTTTTACACGAACAGACGTTCATAAGAAAGCAATACTTCATGCAACAGTCACAATGCAAGGGAATACAACTATAACACATAGCTGCATGAACCAAACATCATTGTTTCCACTAAAGTTCCGTTATGATGACCAATAAGTACCAGTAGCTGATTTTTTCTGGCTTTGTGGGGGAACACTATTGAGGGCAACATTACCAAAACGTTGGAAAGGGATCTGTGCTAGAGCCCGGATGTTTCAAGAAATGTCAATAGCGGATTGGGACATAGAACAGCCTGTGATGAGTAACTCAGAAGCCAATCATAGAGTGAGGAGGGCTTACCAACCTGATCCCAATGTGCATATAGACTCAGTAGGACAACCCAGAGGTATACCTAATGAATTTAAAGCCAGAGATGAGGTAAAATCTGGATTTGAGTCTATTTTTATATCGATAACACCTAATAAAAATGCTAAATGGATTAATTATATTTACTATAATCAACAGAGATTTATTAATTATACAGAAGATGCTTTGGCTGCATTAGGAGAGCAATTAGTAGCTACTAGTACAATGACCTGGCAAAATAGACAAGCACTAAACTGGTTATTGCCTGAAAAAGGAGGTGTGTGCATCCTGTTTTGTGATCAATGTTGTACCTATATTCCTAACAATACAGTGCCTGGTGGAACTTTTACTAAAGCCATGAATCAACTTAAAAATCTGAGACGGGAAGTAACCGAAAATGCTGGGAGGGATAATGAAATATGGGACTGGCTAGATCTGAAACTGGGAGCTTGGGGAGCATGGGTTTCTAAATTTGGTATGTTCTTGGGATTTGCTATATTATTAGGAGGATTGTTGTTTTGTTGTGTACTTCCTATATTAAAGTCCTTGGTCATAAAAGCTACAGTTCAACAAATGGAGGTATTAAAGTGGCAAGATGAGAAAATACCCCTAACCTATGATAAAGACATTTACAGCTCAGACTGTGATTCCCAAGAATCAGTAAAGGATTCAGGCACCTCGGACGAGGACGAAGAAGATGATTGATGATGAGCCATGCCTTGGGTGAAAGCACTGGCCTGGCCTCTCCCCAAAAGGCAACCCTCTACGATACGCAAAGTATTTGGGTTGAAGATTCTTATATTATGACCCGGCTATTCAACATTATATCTGCTTTAAAAATTGTACTGTATTATGCATGCTTCATTTTAGACTGTATAAGTTGTCCAGGTTATTTAGGTTAGTGTAATCCTAGAAAAATCACTATATTAATTATATATTTATGTTATGTTATTGTGTTACGGAAAGATAATGTCATGGAGGTCAAGTCTTTTACTCCGTCCGAGTCAAATAAGGGCGGAGAGGTTTGGCTCGATCTTCCCTAGAGTGCAAATACATAGGTTGGTCATTGATAAAAGTCCAGTGATTTAATTGAATCACTAGATTAGTGTAAGAAGGGCTACCACATGGATTTGCACTCCAGATAACATTTAATATGGGACTTGTAAGCCCCAGAGGGGGGATGTATGGGAGAAAATTTATTTAGATTTTATGTGATTTTACTTATACTTTACTTACTTTTAAGAAATAAAAGGTACCCCATTTGGAAATAATCAGAGGTATGCGTGCAAAGCTGGACATAGGCCTGAGAATATGCTTACATAAGAAATTCGGTATATATGTTGAGGCCCCCAAGAACAGAGAGGCCTAACAAGGGCCAGATGTCATTGATCAATGACATCATTGCATGCAGAATGTACCCCATTGTCTAGGGTGGCTATATAATGGGGAGAATGCGAGAGATCGGTGTGACTCTGGCAGCCTCGCCCGGCCGGTATTGCATGATAAATAAAGGTCGTTATCTTCTGAAACCAAAGCCTGAGTCTTCAATTAATTTCCACGACAAGAGCCCCGGCACACAGGGTGAGATCATCAGTGGTGTGCTGAATCTGCCCGGAGCCCAGAGAACGACCGTCTACTGCTGCCACTACCAAATGAGAGACGCATGGTATAAGAGGGATGGCATGAGTCAAAATCTGGCAAAATCACGGTCGATGAAATTTCCGCCGTTCCCTCTCCTCTGGGCTGATGTGAGTGACTTGTAGTTGCATGGGTTCACTCTCTGGTCGTGGCGGGTTAGTGGAGAAAGCAGGGGGAACCGCTCATAGTGGGAGGCGTGTCCTAAGCAGGTTGTCGATACGAATGGTGAGATCGATGAACTGCGCCAGGGATTTGCCCTCACCCCGGCAGGCTAGTTCCGATTGGAGTTCGGTGCTGAGTGCTGAAATAGCAGCTTCAGGGGGTCGTCTGGCCACCCGGTTTGAACCGCGAGCATGCAGAAGCTTAGCGCGTAGTCAGCTGCGGAGTTATTGCCTTGTCGAAGGTGCAGTAGTTGCTCACCAGCCTCCTTGCCCTCCGCTGAATGGTCAAAGACCTCCCTGAAGGTTTGTAAGAAGTCAGCGAAGGAAGGAAAAAAGACGCAGTCCTCCCTCCACACGGCTGTGGCCCAGTCGAGAGCCCTACCGGATAATAGTGAGCACACAAATGCTATGTGGCTAGTCTCTGTAGGGTAGAGGGTGGGTTGCTGGTTGACAAACATAGAACATTGTAACAGAAAGCCATGTACACTTCGAGGGTGATCCGTCGAATTTATCCGGAAACGCCAGTTGCGGGCTAGCCGTCGCAGCGGGTGTGGTTGAGGCGTCCATCGCTAGCCGAGCAGAGGTAGGTGGTTCGGCGGATGGAGGATGGAGTCCTTGTAGCGCCCTTACCAGTTCCTCTGTGACTGCGGTGAGGCGGTTAAGTTGTTGGTGTTGAGCTGCCAACACGGATGCTTGAGCAGACATCGGATCGGTAGACGGCGAAGTCTTCTGTGACGAGGAGCCAGCAGGGTTATGATCCATATGCAACTTTAATAACAATAACACTCATAAACATGCAGATCAGGGTCAAGTAGAAGCAAACCGAGCAATATAGGTTATCCAGAGGCAGAGTCAAAAGTCCAGGCAGAAATGTCAGGGCAGGCGGCTATCCAATAGAATAAATCCAGTAAGCAAAGCAAGGGTCAAGAGGCAGGCAGCAGGCAGATAGGAATAAACAGACCATCGGGGTCGGCAACAGGAAATCAAAACAGGGTTAAACGCTCAGAAATGTGCACAACAGCCAAACAAGACTTTGCGCCGTGGTTAGTGTGAGTGTGCTCTTTTAAGGTCTGTGGAAAATGGCTGACACCTGTGTTGTTGATCAGCCCCGAGCAGGGGGTTGTGGGTAATGGAGTTCGAATGGGAACTAGTACTCCACCTCTGGTGGTGATTGGAGGGAGTCACCGAGGCTGAGTTCGTGAAAGGAGCAGATCTGGGGGACTCATGGACGTAGAGTATTATGGTGAACTGGTATGTTTAGATGCTGTCTTCCTCACTCTCATTTGATCACTCAGGTTTGTTGACGGTGAGGTGATTGTTTGCTTTACATCTCAGGGAGCCCTCATGTTTGTGTTTCCTTCTGGTTCTCCCTTTTAGTTGTGCTGTCATAGTTAGTCCTGCCGGAGTCCCTGCTTGCACTCTACAGTAAAATATACATTCACATTGTACATTATGTGACTGTGTATGTGACCCTCTTTCTCTTTCCTCTCTCCCCCTGTCTCCCCCTTTCACTCTTTCTCTCTCTGTCGAGCTACACATGTCATCCCTGAGCTGCCAGTGAACCAGACTCCCTCTGCCCTCCAGATCTGTCTGATCCATCCTGGTGCCCCGCTTCTGATTGGAGGTCTTGCCGCATGGATGCCCCGTGTGTCTCTTTGGGATGCGTCTGGTGTTTGGTGATGATTCTCTCTACTTAGAAGACGGTTCTGGCCTCGACTGGTGTTAGCAGCTATTTCTCTGAGGACTTGACAATTCGATAGTTCAGGACTGGAACTTTCTACAAGTCTATCTGAGTCTCCAATAACTACCTGGACTCCATTTTAACATCAATTAACATCAACTATTATAGCTGAACTGCCTGCCACCTAAGACACTGTATAAATGCAGATCATTTCCTCCTATCTGTTTCACCCAGATGAGGATGGGTTCCCTGTTGAGTCTGGTTCCTCTCAAGGTTTCTTCCTATTACCATCTCAGGGAGTTTTTCCTTGCCACTGTCGCCCGCGGCTTGCTCACCAAGGACTATCTGACCATTTTGATTCATACACATTCACATTCCATACAAACTTAAATAATTCTTTTGATTGTGTAAAGCTGTTTTGAGACAATCTCAATTGTTAAAAGCGCTATACAAATAAATAAAATTGAATTGATTTAATAGAATTGTGTTACAATAATTTTTTTTTGAAAAATACCTGAATAAACCACAAAAGAAGTGAATCCGCTCCATGTGTTCCTGGTGGTAATTCAAAATCCCTGATCACACATTTTGGTACCAGAAGTGGGGTAGTTTATTCAGTCTGATTTAGTTGCGACGAGCGATATAGGTTGTTTAGACAATACGGAAGTGGTGAATGTTTTACAGAGGTCGAGGACGTACCGAGCAGAACTGGTATGAAAGGGTGCAGTTACAGCGGATGTTGCCAGAGCAGGATTGGTCAGGGTTTCCAGATTGACGGCGGCTAAGAAGATTTATACAGCGTGACCGGATCCTTTCTGTGGACCTGATAGCTTCTTGGAAGTTGCAGCTGCATCCAGGAGCTGCACATCAGTGGAGTTTGACCGAGGTACTGGGAAGACTGTGAGGCTTGGAACGAGTTTGCAGCAAGGACAGTTATCGGGGACTGAGTTGTTCATTTCGGATTATTTCCCTTTTAATCTATTTGGGTGAGAAATGTCGAGCGCTGATGAACTGTCTGCAGGGGGGGAACAAGCTCCCGTTGCCGAAGCTGGGGTAATGATGACTTAGAACAAAGGTGGGATCAACTTCAAGAGTCAAGGGACCGCAGGAATGACACTTTGGCCAATAGGGCTGTTGGTGGGGGTATTTCCACTCGCTCTTACATTTATGTTCCTCGTGAACGTCAAATTCAACCTTTTTGCGGGGAGTATAACAAAGATGGGAGGTCTGTCGAGGAGTTTATTGAGGAGGTAGAAAGGGTTTTATGGGCCAGAGACCAGACACCAGATGAGGAGGCGGACTTTATTATTTCACTTTTGAGGGGATCTGCACTAGAAGAGGTACGATTATGTGAACTGTAAAAAAAAAAAAAAGCTTTAAAAAAACGGTCAAATGACTGGCAGCAACGGCTGCCAAACAAAAACCATAAAAATAAGGTAAAATACTCTAGTTCATATTATGCACAAATACATTCAATTTACAGAAATTATTTTATCTTTTACAGAGATACAACTTTACTTTACAGATTTTTCCTAAGTTTACACGATAAAGCACCATCATTAAACGATCAGCAGTAGAAGTTTAGCAGTGAAACACCGTTATTTTACAGATTTTTGATTTTACAGATTTTATACGATTGAAGACCTTCAATAAAGCAACAGCCCTATATGTTTAGCAGTGAAACAACATTATTTTACAGATTTTTACCAAAATTTATACGATTTAACACATTCATTAAAACAGCACTAGACGTGTAACAGCAAAATGTTTTTATTTTACAGTTTTTTCCCAAAATTATTACAATCAAACACCTTCAATAAAGCAAAAGCATTAGACATTTAGCAGGAAAACACTGTTATTTACAGATTTTTCCTAAATTGAAGATCAAACACCTTCAAATAAAGCAAGAACACAAAAACCCTGACATTTAAAAAAAAAATCATTAATTCCTATGAACACACATGTTCAATAAAGTGTTAACACATACTCAAGATTATTTGTAAAATAGCCTGTAGAACAGTATAGTACAAGTATGATGCAAAATGCAATAAAAAGAAGTTCAGTTTTATAGCATTACAGTAAAATCCTAAAATGAAAAACGAAATTAAATATTTAGACTATTGTGCTATAACAGTGGAACATTCTCTCTCACAAACTTAAACATTGCTGTGAAATATCCTTGACTAAAAACCTATGAAGAAATTAATAATTTCAAACAAGATTCCCAATGTTCCAATTAAAGTTGGATTGGAAATTTTATTACAAATAAAGTACAATGTGTAGTACAATGAGATAAATTGTTCGGAAATGACTGTGATGTAATGTCCACTTCAGGTTGGCTAAAAATTACAGCAGACAATGGTTTAGATATTCCCTATTTGGGTTACATTGTTATGGGGATGAGCGTGCCTGAGTGTGGATTTTTGATCATTAAAGAAACTCCTAGTTCATGATCTGTGTCTGTGCTCAGTGGAATGAACATTATCAATAAGTGCAGCCCAGGGTCCATGTGGGCGTGTTCTCTTCGGCAGATGATAATGATGCAGGTTCGTCCTGTGTAGTAAAGTTTCAGCGGATCTCTGCAGACACTGAGAGGGTCACTGTGGGCGTAGGTCAGGGCTCTGAATCGCACATCCAATTGGTCATGGATCACATCATCATGGGGGGTACACTGGAACAAGAGGTTCAGTTAAAATCAGTGTTGGGAAAGTATTCTGGTGTGTTTGCATCAGATGATGACATTTTGAGGTATACAGATAGATTTCAGCACGAGATTCATTTGACCGACGACATACCAGTAAATCAGTCTTTACCGCCGCAGTCCACCAATTCAGTACCCGGAAGTAAGAGAGCACATTACAAAGTTGTTAAAGAATAATGTTATACAAGAGAGTGTTAGTGCTTACACCTCCCCTTATGTAGATTATAGGAAGCTTCACGCTAAGACAAGGCGTGATGCATTTCCATTGCCGCGGATTGACGAGAGGTTTGATGCTCTCAGGGGAGCCAGGTTTATCTCAACAGTGGATTGGCCTCAGGGTATCATCAGATTGCGGTGAAGGACAGGGATAGGGCTAAGACAGCATTCACAACACCTTTTAGTTTATTTGAATACCAGAGGATGCCATTTGGGGTCTGCAATGGACCATCAACTTTTCAGTGACTCATGCAGGCTGTCATGAGTGATCTAATCTTCCAGGTGTTGATAGTTTATTGAGATGACATTCTGCTGTATTCACAAACATTTGAAGAGCACCTTGAAAGATTGGAGATTTGTTTCTCAGTTGAAGGAGAAACTGACGACAGCACCTCTACTTGGGTTTGCTGATTTCAACCGTCCTTTTATACTGGAGACAGAGGTGAACCAGAATGGGTTAGGTGCCATGTTGTATCAGAAACAGGGCGATGAGAAGAGGGTTATTGCATACACAAGTAGAAGATTACGTAATGCTGAGAGAAACAATCGCAATTACAGCAGCATGAAGCTTGAGCTACTGGCCCTTAAGTGGGCAGTAGTCGAGAAGTTCCGGAGCTACTTGCTTGGGTCATGGTTTGAGGTGTTCACAGATAATTACCCGCTATATAACAGTAGTAAATTATTTTTATGTTGGCTTTTACAGGCTACTTTACACTGATCAACAGTCGACGGCCCACTGTAACCAGCAGATAAAAGGAGAATCTGCTATGACACGTAGCCTTCTGAGTTTGGAGGCCAGGGTTGGTTGGTTGGAATGAAAGGGACCCAAGAGGAACGGTGAGGCTACATGGAACAGAGGTAAAGAAGGTGCAGGATTTTAAGTACTTAGGGTCAACGGTCCAGAGCAACGGAGAGTGTTCAAAGGAGTTGAAGAGGCGGGTAAAGGCAGGTTGGAATGGGTGGAGAAAAGTGTCAGGTGTGTTGTGCAATAAGAGTATCAGCGAGAATGAAAGGAAAGGTGTACAGGACAGTGGTGAGACCAGCAATGCCAACGGCTTAGAGACAGTGGCAGTGAAGAAAAGACAGGAGGCAGAGCTAGAGGTAGCAGAGCTGAAGATGTTGAGGTTCTCTTTGGGAATGTCAAGGATGGATAGGATCAAGAATGAGTTCAATTCAATTCAATTCAATTTTATTTATATAGCGCTTTTAACAATGGTCATTGTCTCAAAGCAGCTTCATAAAAATTTAAGAAATTTAACAAAAAAATAATAATAAAAAATAATAATAATAATAATTATAGAAAAGAAAATAATTGGAAGTGTGGATGTGTGAGAAAAATGTGCAGATAATAATAATGAGACGAATGAATGAAATTTCTCTGATGAGCAAGCCAAGGGTGACGGCGACGGTGGCAAGGAAAAACTCCCTGAGATGGCATTAGGAAGAAACCTTGAGAGGAACCAGACTCAACAGGGAACCCATCCTCATTTGGGCGATAACAGATAGGAGGAAATGATCTGCATTATAACATCTTGTGTGTTGTGCAGGTGAAAATTCAATATGACAGAAATTATTTAAATTGACATGAAGACCAGTTCAGCATAGGGACGAGTCAGTAGGTGCAGAGGGCAGATGAGGTCTGGATCACTGGAAGCACAGGAGCAGCATGTGTAGCTCCAACCATCATAAAGCTGAATCCAGCTGGAGCTGGTCCTTCTCTGGGTGCCTCAGGAACCTCGCAGGGTCGGCCTTTGTCTACTGAAGCTGGCAAAATCTCCCGATGCCTCGGGACGGGTAGAGAAATACAGAACAGATGGGGAGAATTAGCGTAGTTGCCATTCGGTATAGGTGTACTGGAGTATGAGATTATGGGATGAGTTATGTGTATGCCAGATTAAAAAGATGCGTCTTGAGTCTACTTTTGAACTGAGAAACCGTGTCCGCTCCCCGAACACTGTCTGGAAGGCTATTCCAAAGCTTTGGAGCTAAATATGAAAAAGCCCTACCCCCTTTTGTAGATTTTTAAATTCTGGGAACTACATTTAAATTTACATTTAGGCATTTGGCAGACGCTCTTATCCAGAGCGACTTACAAAAAGTGCTTTAAAGTTAACATCACTGGATACATACTTACACTGGGTTAACTAGGTTTATAACTAAGTGCCATTAGTCGAACATGTGGTGGAAATTCTGAAAATATTATTAAGACAAGTAATTCATACACTGGGTAAGAACAAAGTAACAAAGGTTTTATTTTAAACTTCTGCAGAAGGACCAGTCTCATACAGCAAACAGTTGCAGCATAGAGAAAGGTGATCTCTTTCTCTAGCTGACCTATTTTATACACAAACATCTCTGTTAACATAATCAACGCCCCGTACATGAAGTTCCTGCATTCAAACTCATGACTCTTTATCTGACCCAGACCAGATGTCTGTGCCTTATCATTTATTCAGGAACAACTACAATCAGGTTGTTTCTATTCTGTTCTCGGCCTTGTGTCTCTAAGCCTCGACAAACAAGTTCAAACTTCTAACGTCTACGTGACACACTTACTTCAAGGATCAAATAGAATTCATTCATTCATTCATTCATCTTCTGTACCGCTTTATCCTCTATTCAGGGTCGCGGGGGACCTGGAGCCTATCCCAGGAGACTTCGGGCACAAGGCAGGGTACACCCTGGACAGGGTGCCAATCCATCGCAGGGCACACACTCATACGCACATTCACACACTCATTCACACACTACGGTCAATTTGGGAACGCCAATTAGCCTAACCTGCATATCTTTGGACTGTGGGAGGAAACCGGAGTACCCGGAGGAAACCTCAAATAGAATTAATACATATACAGTGGTGTGAAAAACTATTTGCCCCCTTCCTGATTTCTTATTCTTTTGCATGTTTGTCACACTTAAATGTTTCTGCTCATCAAAAACCGTTAACTATTAGTCAAAGATAACATAATTGAACACAAAATGCAGTTTTTAAATGAAGGTTTACATTATTAAGGGAGAAAAAAAACTCCAAATCTACATGGCCCTGTGTGAAAAAGTGATTGCCCCCCTTGTTAAAAAATAACTTAACTGTGGTTTATCACACCCGAGTTCAATTTCTGTAGCCACCCCCAGGCCTGATTACTGCCACACCTGTTTCAATCAAGAAATCACTTAAATAGGAGCTACCTGACACAGAGAAGTAGACCAAAAGCACCTCAAAAGCTAGACATCATGCCAAGATCCAAAGAAATTCAGGAACAAATGAGAACAAAATTAATTGAGATCTATCAGTCTGGTAAAGGTTATAAAGCCATTTCTAAAGCTTTGGGACTCCAGCGAACCACAGTGAGAGCCATTATCCACAAATGGCAAAAACATGGAACAGTGGTGAACCTTCCCAGGAGTGGCCGGCCGACCAAAATTACCCCAAGAGCGCAGAGACAACTCATCCGAGAGGCCACAAAAGACCCAGGACAACATCTAAAGAACTGCAGGCCTCACTTGCCTCAATTAAGGTCAGTGTTCACGACTCCACCATAAGAAAGAGACTGGGCAAAAACGGCCTGCATGGCAGATTTCCAAGGCGCAAACCACTTTTAAGCAAAAAGAACATTAAGGCTCGTCTCAATTTTGCTAAAAAACATCTCAATGATTGCCAAGACTTTTGGGAAAATACCTTGTGGACCGACGAGACAAAAGTTTAACTTTTTGGAAGGTGTGTGTCCCGTTACATCTGGCGTAAAAGTAACACAGCATTTCAGGAAAAGAACATCATACCAACAGTAAAATATGGTGGTGGTAGTGTGATGGTCTGGGGTTGTTTTGCTGCTTCAGGACCTGGAAGGCTTGCTGTGATAGATGGAACCATGAATTCTACTGTCTACCAAAAAATCCTGAAGGAGAATGTCCGGCCATCTGTTCGTCAACTCAAGCTGAAGCGATCTTGGGTGCTGCAGCAGGACAATGACCCAAAACACACCAGCAAATCCACCTCTGAATGGCTGAAGAAAAACAAAATGAAGACTTTGGAGTGGCCTAGTCAAAGTCCTGACCTGAATCCTATTGAGATGTTGTGGCATGACCTTAAAAAGGTGGTTCATGCTAGAAAACCCTCAAATAAAGCTGAATTACAACAATTCTGCAAAGATGAGTGGGCCAAAATTCCTCCAGAGCGCTGTAAAAGACTCGTTGCAAGTTATCGCAAACGCTTGATTGCAGTTATTGCTGCTAAGGGTGGCCCAACCAGTTATTAGGTTCAGGGGGCAATTACTTTTTCACACAGGGCCATGTAGGTCTGGATTTTTTTTCTCCCTAAATAATAAAATCCCTCATTTAAAAACTGCATTTTGTGTTTGCTTGTGTTATCTTTGACTAATAGTTAAATGTGTTTGATGATCAGAAACATTTTGTGTGACAAACATGCAAAAGAATAAGAAATCAGGAGGGGGGCAAATAGTTTTTCACACCACTGTAATTAAAATATGATTTTTCCATTACAAACACAACTGGGAAGAGAGTTTTTTTTGTTGTTTTTTTGCGGGGGGGTGGGGGGGTTAGTCCAAGTACTGGAGAAACAGATGCTTTTTGAGTCGTCGTTTAAAGATAGTCAAAGTCTCTGCTGTACGGACATCTAGAGGAAGTTCGTTCCACCACCTAGGTGCCAGAACAGAAAAGAGCCTGGATGAATGTCGCCCTCGATCCCTGAGAGATGGTGGGATGAGGCGAGCAGTGCTGGAGGATCGGAGGGAACGTGGTGCAGTGCGTGGTGTGATTAGAGCAGAGAGGTAAGTGGGTGCAGGGCCATTTTTAGCTTTGTAGGCAAGCATCAGCATTTTGAATTTGATGCGGGCAGCTACAGGAAGCCAGTGCAGGGAGCAGAGGAGTGGGGTGGTGTGGGAGAACTTGGGGAGGTTAAAAACGAGATGTGCTGCTGCATTCTGAATCAGTTGCAGAGGACGAATCGTGGACAGAGGCAGACCTGCCAGGAGTGAGTTGCAGTAGTCCAGTCTTGAAATAACAAGGGACTGAACAAGGACCTGAGTAGCCTGTGAAGAAAGAAATGGGCGAATTCTTCTGATATTGTAAAGAAGAAATCTACAAGAGCGAGTAAGGTTAGCAATGTGTGGGGAAAATGACAGATGGTTGTCCACTGTTACCCCAAGATTGCGGGCAGTGGCTGAAGGAGTGATTTGGTTGTTATCCAGGGATATCACAAGGTCTTGACCTGGGAACTACCAGAAGTCCGGAGCTTTGTGATCTTAAGGCGCGTAGTGGATTGTAGCGCATCAGAAGACTGGTTAGGTATGTGGGAGCTAAACCATTTAAGGCCTTGTATGTAAGTAATACTATTTTGTAATTTATTCTAAGCTGAACAGGTAGCCAGTGCAGGGATGATAATATTGGGGTTATATGATCATATTTTCTGGATCTAGTGAGAACCCTGGCAGCTGCATTTTGGATTAACTGAAGCTTGTTTATTGAGGATGCAGGACAACCACCTAGTAATGCATTACAATAGTCCAGTCTGGAGGTCATGAATGCATGAACTAGTTTTTCTGCATCAGATACGGATAAGATGTTCCTGAGTTTAGCAATATTTTCGAAGATGGAAAAAGGCTGTTTTTGTGATATTTGAAATGTGATTTTTAAAAGACAAGTTACTGTCTAATATTACGCCCAGGTCTTTTACTGCTGAGCTGGTAGTAACAGTACATCCTTCTAAGCACAGGCTGAATTGTGAAAGCTGTTGTGTGCTGGTTTTTGGGCCAATAAGTAATATCTCTGTCTTATCTGAATTTAATAAAAGAAAATTATTGGTCATCCAATCTTTTATGTCCTGGACACACTCAGTTAATCTAGACAACTTAGGTATTTCGTCTGGTTTAGTTGAGATATATAATTGGGTATCATCAGCATAACAATGGAAACTAATCCCATGTCTTCTAATGATGTTTCTTCCCAAGGGAAGCATGTATATTGAGAACAACAGAGGTCCTAAAACTGACCCTTGTGGGACCCCATATTTCACTGGCATTACACCAGACGGTTCTCCATTTAGATCTACAAAATGGTAGCGATCAGACAGGTAAGATCTAAACCATTTTAATGCCTGTCCCTGAATACCTATATAATTTTGTAAGCGATCTATGAGAATATTATGATCTATAGTGTCGAATGCAGCACTAAGATCGAGCAGGACTAGCAATGAGATGCAGCCTTGGTCTGAAGCTAAAAACAAGTCGTTTGTAATCTTAACTAGTGCAGTTTCTGTGCTATGATGGGGCCTGAAACCTGACTGAAATTCTTCAAGGATGTTGTTATCCTGCAAGAATGTGCAAATTTGAGCTGATACTACTTTTTCTAGTATTTTTTATATGAACGGAAGGTTTGAAATCGGTCTGTAATTTGTTATTTCATTTGCGTCCAAAGTTCATCAGAGGGACAACCCATGTTAGATGTTTTGGAGATAAAGTCAGAGAGGCCAGATTGAGGTGGTTTGGACATGTTCAGAAGAGAGATTGTGAATATATCAGTAGAAGAATGCTGAGGTTGGAACTGTCAGGCAGGAGGTCTAGAGCAGTGTTTTTCAACCTTTTTTGAGCCAAGGTACATTTTTAATTGAAAAAAATCACAAGACACACCAACAATCGAAAATGTAAAAAACATTAAACTCTGTAGCCTATATTAACAATATATAGCCATTGTTATCAAAGTGTTTTGAACAGGAATCAAATAAACACAATGAAAACAGTCTTTTTTGATCTTTCATATTTCTACCTACTGTATTCAGTGTGAAACCTGGGCCTGTTTAGATGAACACAGAGGCGATATCCTGCCAGGAATTGAAGAAAGACACACACGAAGCTCTTCCTCAACAGCTCTTAGTCTCTCTCTGTTTTTAGTTTTAATAACAGTCAGGGTTGTTATAATTCGCAGACTTATTAGTTTTCAAAAAATGTTTTAGACCAATTAGGTCAAATTTAATAATTTCCGACGGCACACCTGACGATCTCTCACGACACACTAGTGTACCGTGGCACAGTGGTTGAAAAACACTGGTCTAGAGGAAGACCAAAGAGGAGATTTATGGATGCAGTGAAAGAGGACATGATAAGTGGATAAGGTTAGATGGAGGCAGATGATTCGCTGTGGTTGACCCCTGAAAGGGAACAGCCGAAAGAAGAAGAAGAGGTTGGTTGGTTGGAAGCACGTTTGAAGGAGAAGATAACGTCACAAATACACACAAACTGTCCTAATACACCTGACCATAAATAAAAATGAATATTTAGGCCTAAAAAAGATGCTTTAAAATTCATTCATTGGCGTGTATAAACCCGCAGCCTTAACAAAAGGATTGTTGATCAAAAGGATGATAATTTATTTATCAATAAAAATGCAGACATACCCCCCCCCACCCAGAAGTACAACAAACACAAATATATAGGCTACTCGATAGATAAACGACTATCCATACAGTAAATAAAAAGAAAAGTATCAAATCCAACTATTAAGTCTGATTTAATTGCTATCATTTATCATTTAAATTTTTTTTTATCTATTTTATGTTTTGCTGGGGCAAATTTTTTATTTAGGCAGAGACGTCCGCTCTGTCTTGTTAATTCATCTAAAAAACCCCAAAAGTATTTGGCAACAGCGGACACAGTTTGATAAATTCACACCTATCGTGTGAAGAGATTCCACAGAATCTTCTGGCACAATGCTTGCTCTGAAGGACTATACTCGACAAGAATATAGAGGACAAGAATCATATTTATAATATATATTAAGAAAGGACTTTATCTAAAAGCCAGACTGACCAAATTTCTCATTCACTGCTGAAGTAGTTAAATATGCTTATACTGTAGATACATAGGTTACATTTTAAAGGTACAATTGCAAGTAAATTACAAACTGCATGTAATGTAAAATATGAATAAAACAATATTAGACCCAAATATATGATTTGGTAGTATATACAATGAAAAAGCTATTCTCAAATGTAAAGCAAATGCAATTATTAATTTATTTTGTACTGTATATTTAACTTTAAGTTATATGAAAAATAACGTGCCTACCAGCCTACTATTATTTTCTGTTCAAATTTAAAGATGAGGGCGTGTGCAAAAAGATGAAGTACAACAAAGAATACAAAAGTGAATAATCTTTAATAAAGTTAGCCTAATACAATATTGTTTCCATTGCTGAAGCAAACATGATTTTGTTTTAGTCTATTTGCTGAATGCCCACAGAAAGGTGACACCCACAGAAGCCCAGTTACTGTAATCCCTTTTCTCACCTTTCATTCACGATAGGTGTGAAGTTATCAAACTGGTGTAATGGAAAAATCATATTTTAATTATGTATTAATCCTATTTGATCCTTGTAGTAAGTGTGTAATGTAGGCCTTAGAAGTTTGAACTTGTTTGTCGAGGCTTAGAGACACAAGGCCGAGAACAGAATAGAAACAACCTGATTGTAGTTGTCCATGAATAAATGATAAGGTATAGACATCTGGTCTGGGTCAGATAAAGAGTCATGAGTTTGAATGTAGGACCTTCATGTACGGGGCGTTGATTATGTTAACAGAGATGTTTGTGTATAAAATAGGTCAGCTAGAGAAAGAGATCACCTTTTCTCTATGCTGCAACTGTTTGCTGTATGAGACTGGTCCTTCTGCAGAAGTTTGAAATAAAATCTTTGTTACTTTGCTCTTACCCAGTGTATGAGTTACTTGCCTTTATATTGTTTTCAGAATTTCCACCACACTGGTTTTGCTGATGGGGGAATTGCCAAAATTGAGGGGTTTAAAATGATTTAACAAGACCGTGCAGATGTTTCTGCCTAAAATTTATTTTGCCAGCAAAACATACAAATAAATAGAAATAAAATGTTCAGTGGTTTCCAATTAAACCATTGTCATGGAAGGGAAAGAGTCAGGCTATTTATTTACAAACAGCTATTTATTTAGCTCACATACGTGCAACATTACCTATTACAATATACACTGTATATTGTGGAACCTTGGATTTCAAGTAACATGGTCTGCAAGGGTTTTGCAAGACGAGCAAAATTTTGTAATAAATTTTAACTTAATAAACGAGCGAGGGCTTGAATACAAGTAGTACACATGCGTTTTGTCTGCCGAGTGTCACGTGATCACAACCGAGCCAATAGTTCTTCTCTTTTTCAAGCTGCAGGATTATGAATCATGCTCGTCTTAGTGCACATGCGTCACTCATGTAGTCAAACATTTGCACGTAAAGCAAAAATTGTCATTAGATAGGTTCCTTGTTAAAAATCCAGTGTCTCACTGTCAGAAAGCAGTGATTCTGTTTGTGTGTGTGTTATTAGAGAGGGCCCTAGGTAAGAAGTTTCCAGACAGAGCAGGGTTTTCCGTTAGTGTGTGTTTGTGTGTTTACACGCGCGTATATGTGTAAGTCATCCTACACAGTAGCCCTCGTAAGACACACGCACACAAATACACGTGCATCCACGCATGCACACACACTAATGGAAGCACAGCTCTGTCGGGATTCTTTTCAAAGGTAAAGTGCAGGTTAATCTTTTTAGTTTTTACTTTATATTTTGCATTATTTTTATATGAAAATTTGTAGGTTTTGGAATGCATCGTCTGAGTTTCCACCGTCGAAGGTTCCACTGTATTTTAATAGCATTTTAGCTAGACAAGGCTAAGCTAGATAGTTTGTGGTAACTGAGTTTAGTAGGCATGTTCTAACCAATAGCCAGGCTTAGTTTATTTCAGCCATTTAAAGATTAACCAGGGTTTAAGCAGAGTCCGCTCCGACCAACATGGGGACAACCAGAGCTCCCACAGTTGAGTTTCAAAATTAGTGATCTTACTAAGACACAGGAGCTCCGAACCTTGTATCGAGCAGAAGGTCCAAATGACACTTGTTCAAGGCATGTGTCGGTTCCCTGAGAGTGACCAATGACAAACGAAGTCTTGCGTTTGTCAGAATCATGTGACTGGCACTTAAGTAAAGGCTCATGCACTCTTCCGTTAGTTTTCAAATATTCAAATTTGTTGATTGCGTGCAAAAATATTTCCCTGTGCAGCTGTATGTATCAGGGTTGGGCGATATAACCAAAATCTTCTATCACAATATAGCAATTTGTTTCTGAAAATGCATAAATAAAAATTCAAACACAAAGAATTTGTTTTACATAATGTAATTTTATTTAAACTGTGAATTGCTGAGGTTTGCCGCATTTTTTTTTACTTTGGCCATATTCGTTTGGATGCTTGGATTTCAGATGATAGAAAAGGTTTGACGTGTTTCCACCACTTGTTAAAACAGTGCACTTGCGTACCTTGCAAATCACGTTCGTCTCATTCGTATAATTTTTCTTATACCCAAACCAATTCCACACCACAGACGATGCACCTTTTTTCTTTACAATCTCCTTTTTGTTGGTTTTGTCACATGTAAGCAAACTCACTGCTGCTGCACCGTCTTCTTCCATTGTCGAAGTGTATGTGAAGCCAAACACATTAAAAGTGGGACCAAACCGTGGCACCCGATTGAACCAAATATCGGTGCGGCCCAGTGGACAGCGCAGCTCGACAATCTGAATAGCGTAGAGATGATCTGGTTTATTCGCGCAGCCCAGTGGATCGCACAGCGCGGACCAACTTGAGCAGCGCCGCTTGAATCACAAACCTGCGCGACCCACTGCTTTTTATTTAAAAACAATTAATTTAAAATGTCAGGACTGTTTAATACTGTTTCAGCCTTGCCATGCCTGGTTTCTATGTGCACATCCCAGCGGGGTAAAATGTATTTTGATGGTTGGCGCGGTCTATTTCTATCAGCGTCGCGCAGGTGTGTGATTCGAGCAGCGCTGCTCAAGTTGGTCCGCGCTGCCCGATCCACCGGGTCGAGATATTTGGTCTGCCCACACCGGTTCAATCGGGTGCCACGGTTTCGTCCCACTTTAAATGTGTTTGGCTTCCCATAGAAGTGAATGTGTATTGTGTGGTTACGTAACGTGCAACGTCACGTGATCTCAACCGCAATTAAGACGATAAACCAAAATCTCTATCGGTTGACAAATTTCTACCGGTTAACCATGTATACTGGTATATCGCCCACCCCTAGTATGTATGTGCATATTAATTAGGCTGCTTGTGATGTTACAATATAGTTGCTATACAAAATTTGTACAATGAATTGAATGAAGCTTCAGGAAATTAACATTTTGGTGAAACTATTGGCTGGGAAGCTTTAACACCTAAATAAAGCTTCAGAGTTTTGAATGTATTTTGCTGCTATGATGCCACTGTGAGGGGTGAGTCTGTACACATTGGTCAAGACAAGTATAAGAATGGAGCAATTAACACATAATTGAGGCCTAAAATCCACACCAGAGCCACAGCAACACTCCTTTGCGTAGCCAATTCGCTGTGCTTCAAAGGGAAGCACATGGCTATGTACCTCTTGAGGGACATGACAGCCATGTCACTAATTGTTTTCTTATAACAGCAGACTACGGAAGTTTTTATTCCATATGCTTCTACATTTCCTTCATTAATCCAGTAGCCAGCAAGTTACATAGAAAACAATCCAATTCGTTTTGTAATGAGCTACTAAAATATAGTGATGGATGAAAATGAGAAACCATTATTATGTACTTTGAGATAGTTTGCAGAGTTTACCTCCAAAATCTAACACAACCACTTTCATCCCAGTTTTACAAGTGAATAATGGACTGTGTGTATTTTTCATTCTGTGGGGGGGAAAATCAATTAGTCATATTCTCACTGGGCAGGATGGGGCTAAACACCTAATTAGTATAATTAAGCAGTTCCTCAGTGCAGATCCTCAGGACCATAGAGACCGTTAAATGGTGTTAGAAAACAATAGAAGAAGTGAAATTGGCTGACAAAATAAAAACTGCTCTAAGAGCAGTATAATGGGAAATTTGATCCTGACTGAAAGTGACCGCTAAAAATTTCATTACTTCTTGTCCGCAGGAGAAAAGCATTAAAAATATGATGTAATTTTTTTTTAATAATAAGATTAAGTTTAAGACCTAATACATTGCTCTCCTAAAAATAAGGACTTGAGTAGGTGCAGTCAATGGTTACAAGGGTATATACATTTTTCATTGAAGTGGCCTCTAAACCTGAGGCCAGATAAACAGCCACTTCAGCAGCATTATCAGCATTGGACAGCAGTATCTGCACCGAGGGTCCTCCTTTCGAGCTTGAGGCATATCCTGAAGCCTCTCTTGTACAGTCTAATGTGATCACATCATTATTTTTGTCATTTAAATTTTTGTCCAGTCCAGAAAAAGTGCTGCAAAACAGCAGGCAAGGGAAATGCTAGTTTAATAACAATGTTGACATTTTCAGGAAAAGTTTTGAAACATTTGTAAGTAAATCTCAAATTTAAAATGTTGGATGAAGAATTTCATTTCATTTTATTCGTGCACAGACAAATACTTTCCCTTTTTTCCATGATATTTATTCTGAATATGGAAATTAATAGAATCTGTAGTATTAGGAACACAAACACCCCATAATACACTTAATACTCCTGAACTACATTCAAATATTGGTTTGAGGTCCTTCAAGTGGCACAGTGGTGACATCCGAAGATCACAATTTCGAACCCCGGGTGATGCTGTAGCCTGTATTTCATATCTACAGAAATACATGTACATATTTGATCATATACAGAGGGTTATATACAGAAACATTATAATGTTATCCTTGTCTCATCATTAATGTTTTGCAAATGCTTTTAGAGGCACAATTTTGCTTTTTCCACAGTAGAGGAAGTTCTGTTTGAACAGTGGCCTGAAGGTTTCATCCCTCAAGCCGTAAATCATTGAACTCAGACAGCGAGGCATGACCAGCACTACATAAAAGTTGAGGAAGCGTAAATGTGCATTTACAGTGAGGGGCAAGCCTGCCAGAAGGAAATCTATAGACTCATAAAGCAAGGACATGAGGGAGAGCAAAAGCTGCAATGCATGCAGTACCACAGTACGCAAAGCCTTATGGGCAGAAGAGGTGTCAGTGGAGGCAGCACGTGCCTGCCGCAGGATCGCCACATACGTGAAGAGTAGCACAATGGCAACAGTGACAAAAAGCAAAACTTTGAATGTCACACTCCTGCTTTGCTGCCATGGTACCACCATGAGCTGTCCGATGGTACACACTGAAGGAGACAAGTAGTAGGATGGCTCTGCGAGGAGGAAGAGAGCACACACATCAGTTAGCACATCAGTGATGCCCAAAACCCACACCAGAGCTACAGCCACAATTGCTCGCACTGGTGTAGCCAACTCGCTGTGCCTCAAAGGAAAGCAGATGGCTGTGTACCTCTCCAAGGACATGACAGCTAGATTTAGTGGTGCGTTGACAAACGTTGATGTAGACACGATTACAATGAAGGCACAAGCTGCACGCACCACTACAATGTAAAAGATACTGAACAAGTAGAGCACCAAGGCAATCACCAAGTGAATGGTGTCATTCAGAAGCATGTGGGCAAACAGGATGTAACGTGGTGTCTCACGGAAGATGGCCTTTGTGTGCAATGTAAATAGCATCATGCTATTAACATAAATGAAGAGAGAGTGTGTGGACACCACCAAAAACACCCTAAGTATTTTTTCACCTGTTAAAGCACGACTCATGGTCTGCATATCAACACCTGTGAAAGTGCTGGACATATTAGCCATCTGTAGTCCTGCAGAAAGAAAGGGAGAAATTCTTATAGCATGTCAGATTTTACATTAAATAATAAAAATATACAAGCACTGAATGTTTTCAACTATCCATGACTATATTTACTGGAGCTAGTTCTGCTTGAAAAATTACTTTTGATTGTAAATTCAAAACCTTTTGTATCATTTTCAGCACTATCAGCATATCAAATTTGTGTAAACAAATCTGTTAAACATGCTACTATATAACAGTATAAACACGACTAAAACGTATATTATGTAAGCAGTTAAAGAGTTCTTATAGTAGAAAAGTGACACTACTGCAAAGGTTGACACCACGTACAGTATAATGATCTTTACACCTGAAGTACTCACACCCCAGATTAGTCTCTGGGTGACAATTGCCACTACTTAAATATACAACATCTGTCTTACATCAGCAAGCCTTGAGAGTTTTAAACCCTGTGTCAATTATGTTTGTGTAAACAAACATTGTCCCTTAACTCATTAAAGTAGACAAAATCATTAATGGAATACACATCAATAGTATCATCTTACTCCCGGCATTTAACATCAGAATGGGGAAAAGGTGACCTGTATAATCGTTGTTCATCTAAAATGACATTCACTATTATTATGGCTTACAACTAAATGATGTAACTTCACAAGATGCGTTTGTCTTGGTAGTGCACAAATGGTGCTAGGTTGTGATCTATTCTGCATTTTTTAATATACTATACACATTTTACATACGCTTATTTTAGGGAGAAACGTAATGAGCTACTGTATTTTACGGCTTTTTCTGCCTTGTGAGGCCCAACTCCCACATCTGCAGGACATATCTCTAGGATGGAGAACTGTGGAGAACTAAGCACTGACCACTGCAACATATGGGTTTACCAAAGAATAGGTACAAGGACTCCCTGAAGAAGTTCCCCTTAGTGCCTGTCACATTGACCACAACCAGTGGTCTACTCTAGTTTCCGATTGAGAGGCATGGAGATATACCATTCACCAGTCTGTCTCGTCTTTTGAGAATGTTAAGTATATTTTCAGATTCCTAGTTCAATAAGGGTGGCTTGGTTGGTTTCCTCCAGGTACTCTGGTTTCCTCCCACAGTCCAAGGACATGCAGATTGGGCAACTAAGCATTTCCAAATTCCCCTTAGTGTACTATAGAAGTACAGTGGTGTTCAAAATAATAGCAGTGTGTTGAAAAAAGTGAGTAAAGCTCCATATCCATATAACTTTTTATTTAAATCACATAAATGCAAGGGACACCCTGCACATTCTATTCTGAATCACAACATGAAGAAAAATGTGCTAAATGTATTATTACAGGTTTACAGGTTAGCAGGTTAGCAGGTTAGTTTAATGTAAGTGAAGAAAAACAAATATTAGCCTGTTCAAAAAAATTGCAGTGTGGTGTCCAATTAGACTCCACACTGCATTTTTTTTTTTTGAACAGGCTAATATTTGTTTTTAAAAAAAATAGCAGTGTGGTGTCCAATTAGAAATGCAACCATGGGGGGGGGCGCAATCCAGTGTCTTCTTGTGCCAGTCCCAAGTCTGGATAAATGCAGAGGGTTGTGTCAGGAAGGGCATCCGACGTAAAAACATTTGCCAAATTAATGATGCGAATCAGAAATATAATTTCCATAGGGGATCGGTCGCGGCCCGGGTTAACAACGACCGCCACTTGTGCTGTTGACCTACAGGGTGCCGGTGGAAATTGGGCTACTGTTGGTCGAAGAAGGAGAGGAGGAAGGCGTGTTCGAAAGCAGAGAGAGAAGAGGAAAGGCAAGAGTTTAGGAGTGAAAGTAGGAACTTTGAATGTTGGGACCATGACAGGGAAGGCAAGAGAGTTGGTTGATATGATGCAGAGAAGGAAGGTGGATATACTGTGTGTCCAGGAGACCAGGTGGAAAGGTAGCAAAGCTATCAGGGTTCAAATTGTTTTACCGTGGTGTGGATAGGAAAAGAAATGGAGTAGGAGTTATTCTGAAAGAGGAGTTTGTTAGGAATGTTCTAGAGGTGAAGAGAGTATCAGACAGGTTGATGAGTATGAAGCTGGATTTTGAAGGGATAATGTTCAATGGTGTTTGTTAGCCAAACAAAGAGCATATGAGGACTTTTATGCTAGGCTTGACAGTAAGGAGGGAGAGGTGGATCTGTACACCTGTACATCTGTACGGGCGTTTGCGGTAGCAGGGCCTCAACTTTGGAATACTTTGCCTTTAGAGATCAGACTGGCACCTTCTCTATCTATCCTCTTTTAAGTCCTTGCTCAAAACTTATTTTTTTCCCTTAGCATATTAATTCCGCTAGGTTGTGCTACTTTTGTGTTTATTGTTTTTGGGGTGTGTTTTATGAGTATGTTTTTATGTGAAGCACTTTGGTCAGCCTGACGGCTGTTGTAAATGTGCTATACAAATAAATTGAACTTGAACTTGAACTGCACAGGTTGATGAGGCAGAGAGATAGAGATGGGAAGGATGTGCAGCAGGTTAGAGTGATTAAAGATAGAGATGGAAATGTACTGACAGATGCCAGGAGGGTGATGGAAAGATTGAAGGAGTACTTTGAGGAGTTGATGAATGAGGAAAACGAAAGAGAACAAAGAGTAGAAGAGGTGACTGTTGTGGAGTAGGAAGTAGCAAATATTAGTAAAAGTGAGGTGAGAAGGGCATTGAAGAGGATGAAGAGTGGAAAGGCTGTTGGTCCTGATGACATACCTGTGGAGGTATGGAAGTGCTTAGGAGAGGTGGCAGTAGAGTTTCTGACTAGTTTGTTTAACGAGATCTTGGAGAGTGAGAGGATTCCAGAGGAATGGAGGAGAAGTGTATTGGTGCCGATTTTTAAGAACAAGGGAGATGTGCAGAGCTGTGGCAATTACAGAGGTATAAAGCTAATGAGCCATACAATGAAGTTGTGGGAAAGAGTCGTGGAAGCTAGGTTAAGGGCAGAGGTGAGAATTTGTGAGCAGCAATATGGTTTTATGCCTAGAAAGAGTACATCAGATGCAGTATTTGGTTTGAGGATGCTGGTGGAGAAGTACAGAGAAGGTAATAAAGAGTTGAATTGTGTCTTTGTAGATTTAGAGAAAGCGTACGACAGGGTGCCGAGAGAGGAGCTGTGGTGTTGTATGAGGAAGTCTGGAGTGGCAGAGAAGTATGTTAGAGTGGTGCAGGACATGTATGAGAGCTGTAAGACAGTGGTAAGATGTGCTGTAGGTGTGACAAAAGAGTTCAAGGTGGATGTGGGTCTGCATCAAGGATCGGCTCTAAGCCCCTTTTTGTTTGCTCTAGTGATGGACAGGATGACAGATGAAGTTAGACAGGAGTCTCCATGGACTATGATGTTTGCAGATGACATTGTGCTTTGTAGCGAGAGCAGGGAACAGGTGGACGAAAATTTGGAGAGGTGGAGCTCTGGAAAGCAGAGGAATGAAGGTTAGCCGCAGCAAGACAGAATACATGTGTGTGAATGAGAGGGACCCAAGAGGAACAGTGAGGCTACAGGGAGCAGAGGTAAAGAAGGTGCAGGATTTTAAGTACTTAGGGTCAACGGTCGAGAGCAACGGAGAGTGTTCAAAGGAGGTGAAGAGACGAGTACAGGCATGTTGGAATGTGTTGTTCGATAAAAGAGTATCTGCGAGAATGAAAGGAAAGGTGTACAGGACAGTGGTGAGACCAGCGATGCGCTACGGCTTAGAGACAGTGGCACTGAAGAAAAGACAGGAGGCAGAGTTGGAGGTAGCAGAGCTGAAGATGTTGAGGTTCTCTTAGGGCGTGACAAGGATGGATAGGATCAAGAATGAGTTCATCAGATGGACAACTCATGTTAGATGTTTTGGAGATAAAGTCAGAGAGGCCAGATTGAGGTGGTTTGGATATGTTCAGAGGAGAGAGTGTGAATATATCGGTAGAAGGATGCTGAGGTTGGAACCGCCAGGCAGGAGGTCTAGAGGAAGACCAAAGAGGAGATTTATGGATGCAGTGAGAGAGGACATGATGTTAGTTGGTGTGAGAGAAGAGGATGGAGAGATGGAGGCAGATGATTCGCTGTGACGACCACTGAAAGGGAACAGCCGAAAGACAAAGAAGAAGAAAGAAGTGGTGTCCAATTATAGAGGTAAATTATTCTGTGAAAGACAGGTGTCAAACAAGTTGCAACGTCATCCTGTGCATTTCTCTCTGAAAATCAGAGTAAAATGGGTTGTCCAGACATTGTTCAAAAGAACAGCGTACTTTGATTCAAAAGTTGATTAGAGATGGGAAAACATACAAAGAAGTGCAGAAAATGATGGGCTGCTCTGCTAAAATGATACCAAATAATTTTTAAGCTTTAAAATGGAGACCAAAACCAGAAAGATGTGGAAGAAAACGGAAAACTACCATTCGAATGGATCGAAGAATAACAAAATTGACTCAAAGAACATCTAAAGTTACCTGTAAGTACTGTTACTATTACTGTAGAAGACGGCTATGTGAAGTCAAGCTATCAGCAAGAAGTCCCCCGCGAAGTCCCATTGTTGGAAAAAAGATGTGTACTGATGAGGTTACAGTTCGCCAAAGAACACATTGACTGGCCTAAAGAGAAATGGAGCAATATTTTGTTATTTTGTGGAGTGATGAAAGATTGTCCTTTTTGGGACTAGAGGCCGCAGACAGTTTGTGAGACGACCCCCAAACATTGAATTCAAGCCACAGTACACTGTGAAGACAGTGAAGCATGGAGGCACAAGCATCATGATATGGGGATGCTTCTCGTACTATGGTGTTGGGCCTATTTATCACATTTCAGGGATCATGGATCAATTTGAGTACATCAGAATACTTAAAGAGGTCATGTTGCCTTATGCCAAAGAGGACATGCCCTTGAAATGGGTGTTTCAACAAGACAACGACCCCAAACACACCAGTAAGCGAGCAGCATCTTGGTTCCAGACCAACAAAATAGACCTTAATCCAATAGAAAACTTGTGGCCTGACAATAAAAATGCTGTTTCTGAGGCAAAACCAAGAACTGTAGAAGAATTGTGGCATGTAGTACAATTGTCACAGATGTGAAGCAGTTCTCAGAAACCATGGTTATACAACTAAATATTAGTTCAGAGATGCACAAGAAAGATTAAACTTCAAGCATTTTTGTTTAAACGGTAAATCCATCACTTTGTGAAGATGAATGATGACGCTGTTATTTTTTTAAACAGGCTAATATTTGTTTTTCTTCACTTACATTAAACTAATTATACATTTAGCACATTTTTCTTCATGTTGTGATTCAGAATTGAATGTGCAGGGTGTCCAATGCATTTATGTGATTTAAATTAAAAGTTATTATATGGATATGGAGCTTTACTCACTTTTTTCAACACACTGCTATTATTTTGAACACAACTGTATGTGCGCTTGTCCAATGTGATGAACTGGCACCCTGTCCAGGCCGTACTGTGCTTCATATCCCAAGTCCCTTGGGATAGGCTCCAGACCTCCCATGACCCTGTACAGGATAAGTGGTATGGAGAAGGGATTGGCTCAAAAAGCTAAATTTTGATTCCAAATATATTACTGTGTCATGTCTGGTTGCTGAGAAATGGCCAGTGTGAGTACCAGGAGATTTTAGAGCACTTGATGCTGAGGAAGATGAGAAACACTCAACACAACAATATAGACATGCTGAAGGCTGCTATACAAGCAGCATGGTCTTCAATCACACCTCAGCACTTTTTCACAATATTCCAGTTTTTCAAGATGCACAATAATAATATAAATTAAAAAAAAAACTAAGTTTTTCTTATGTCAGTTAATTCACACCCAGTTTTCTTTCCTGTATGATTTGGGTTCTAATTTTCATGCATTTATAACTAATATTTTTGCTGGCATAGATATGACTCAAAATAACTTCTGCTGACAATTTCTTTTGCCATTTATTCTGCTTTTTGTGATTGCAGCTTTCACTAAGCGTTGCTTTTTATGAGGTTTCGTGGGCCTTTCTAAATACAACTCAGCTGTACATGCTCAAGCTTTGCTCTTCACAGGTCATTGGCATACTACCTACTGTACACACACCAATAGAAAGAAAAGCATTTGTGAAACCTTTGTATATCTGGCTATTTTTGTTTGTTTGTTTTTGTTGGCTTACTGTAAACATTAGCACAACACAACTTTCCTAAAGGATTGTCAATCAATTTCCATTGTACAGTCATGAGTCAATAAGTCCAGCTTACACATAAAATGTTTTTAACATGCAGTTTTCCTGTGGGATCATAACTAGCTTGGGATTGACTTAAGTTCTGCCTGGTGATGAAATACAAGAGGGAGTATTTTATTCTCTGTAATTATCAGAAGACCTGTCTTTCACCAGATTAGATCTCTGGAGTAACCCTAAAAAAACCTCCCCAGCTGCATGCAATTATAAATCCTATTAATTATTAATGCTTGCCTGTTTGTCATTGGCATTGTTTTTGACAAAAGCTGCTGTGGAAATTATATCCTCAGCCAAGATGTTTGATCTATTTACATAATTACTTTTTATGATATGAATTAAAAATCCCTGCATACAACATAACTCCTACTGTAATTGTAAAACTTGCCTTACCTTATGAAGCCTATGATTACTGTGCATCCATCAAGGAGACTGTATTTAACATTTCCAAGTATTACCTGAAAGCCATTTCATTAACAGCCCACATTTCTGCCAAAAATAATTTCATTGAATTTTATGACAAATATATTATTTGGATATAGCACCTTATCTAAATTAAATAATGGTTACTAGTTGCATATTCCTTTATAAATTAAGTAACAAAAATATGGAATTACTCAATGTTGAGAAAAGATTTATGGAACCTTCTTGTAATCTGCCTTTCTGAAGCAAATATCAGGACAAGTCTGAAAATGCAAATTAATCTGCAGTTAATAGTGGGTGGAATTAAGACTGCAATTAACAAATGGGTTGATGCTGGAGTCAATGTGTGTGGCAGAACCGCAAGCACTTGGCTGAACTACATATACAAAAGCCAAATAAAAACCAGCACCAACACTTAAACAAAGGAAAACAAGGGATCAATCATAGTGTATAGATGATTGGAGGAAAGTGATATGCAATAATGAATCACAAATATGTACTGGCCAAAATGAGGATACTGGAATTTCTGGTCTGGTGCCATTCCAATAAGAAAACATAAAAGATAACTGTCTGAAGTAATTGAAAATTTCCTTACTCATGTATGGGGTTGCACGTCAGATAATAGGCGTGGGAGAAGGCAATCACTTAACAGTCAATATACAGGCAGACACTGAAATTCTGGGCAATTTTCTAATTCCACTGATTTAAAAAAAAAAAAAAAAAAGGTTTGTTGAAGTCATTTATCAGGATGATGATGCATCTTGCCATAGATCAAAGTGTGTTGCCATTTTAACTCAATAACACCACCAGCACACATTTCAGACATCAATCTGACAGAAATTTTATAGTGGAAATCCATCCTGTCTCCATCCTGCCATGAGGGTCAGAGGTAGCTCAGTGGTTAAGGTTCAGGAAGGTCCCAGGTTCAAACCCCTTGACAACCAAGTTGCCACTGTTGAACCCCTGAACAAGGCCCTTAACCCTCAACTGCTCAGACGTATAATAATAAAAATGTAGAGAGATAAAAATGTAAGTCACTCTGGATAAGGGCATCTTCCAAATGCCTAATGTGATGTAAATGCCAGGGTGATCTATCAAATGCAGCAGGCCATCAAAAACAGCTCGTGGAGCAATACATTTATCAAAATATATATTTCCACTACTTGAAAGGTTTTATAAAATATGTTTTAAATTCATACACACTGAAGGTTATGTTTAAAATGTTTTATTGGTGTAAAAGGAAATCTACATATATAATGAATGAGACTGAATTGAGAGCTAAATCTTTATTTAATCACTGAAAAACACTCCCCTCTTATGTCAACGTAAAACAGAAAAACACAGCAATGTCTTTGTCTACAGCACTTTGTATCGGCCTTTGGC
The DNA here is from genome assembly GCA_030522415.1 of Channallabes apus. Lineage (NCBI taxonomy): Eukaryota > Metazoa > Chordata > Actinopteri > Siluriformes > Clariidae > Channallabes > Channallabes apus. The sequence continues at coordinate 5,841,829 of CM060125.1, read as the reverse complement.
TGTTGGCTGGTACGAGTTTTGCTGAGAAGCAAAAAAAGAAAAACGGTTAATGCGCAATCAAAAAAAATACATTTATGAATTTGAAATGATTTAACTATTCTTAAATGAAAGTTTAGCAAAAGTTCTTAATTTAAACAATCATTCACCTCAGTGGTCAGTCTAAAATCAATTATGTTTAAGAATAAAATCTCTTAATACACATGTACCTAATTAATAATGATTATTAGCATTATTGTACCAGTAGTAATAAGTAAGAAGGAAAATGAGGTTACCAAACGTATGAGTTCTTCTTTAATGAGCCGTGTGATCTCTGCTTTTGCTTTCTGCACCGCCAACTCATTTGCACCTGAGAAACATTCCACATTTTAATTTATTTAATTATCATTTGTTTTGTAACTGTATTAATACTCAATGTCAACCATTTTTAAACAATTAAAATACTATAACTTTACATCATGTGCCAGTTTGGATGAGCGATTAGACCAACTGGTTCAAGCCAACAGGAAATACTACAGTAACTTAAGCACTCTTTTCAACTGAGGGGCACAAAAAAAACTTTAAAAAAAAAAAAACTACTTACAACATATTAAAACATGGGGTGGATGGGCTACAAGATCAGAAAACTACACTGGGTTCCAGATGTACGAGACTACAGTGGACACAGACTCACTAAAATAGTGCAGGTGTAGACTGGGAAAAAGTGAGGCATTTATTTTTTCCAATTTTCAACAATAAAGTTTAGATTAGCCTGATATTTCAGTTACTGTCTGACAGGAATGGACCCATTTATCTTCCAAAATATATTTCACTGTTGATTGTTTTTGTTATTTTTTCAGTTCCATTCAATTGAATTCTATTTGAATAGCGCTTTCAAATATCAACTTTGTCGCAAAGCAGCTTTACACACTCAATATAATTATTTAAGTTTGTATGAAATGTGAACGTGTATGAATCAAAATGATAAGACTGTCCCTGATGAGCAAGCCAAGGACGACGCAGACAGTTGCAAGAAACCGTGAGAGGAACCAGATATGTTTTTCAAATTGTTTTAAAAGAATAGAGACTATACTGTTGGACCTTAAGGTTCACATATATAGAAATGTGTCTTAAGAGGCATTTATTAAAAATATTATAAATAGGGGATATAAAATATTTCTAAAAATATAAGTTGTGACTTGCAAACAATAGTTGCAAACAGTCCACCATGTTTTCCCTTAGACTGTGGATAATACTGTGCTAATATATATATATATATATATATATATATATATATATATATATATATATATATATATATAAATATACACACACACATACACACACACACACAGTATATATGCTTTATTGTTACAAAGCATATATACAAGCTCTAAAGCTTTATATATATACAGTGGAACTTTGGATTGCGAGTAACTTTGTGAGCATTTTGCAAGAGCAAATTTTGTAAATAAATTCTAATTTATTAAACGAATGAGGTACATACATTCATACATTGGCTACTAAGTTTTTTCGGTAAAAAAAAAAAAATAGCAGGCCTGCCTCAAACCACAAACTGTCTAGTTTTTATATAAAAAAAAAAAAAAATCCCCACCAAAAGTGATCGCACACCATTCCCGATCGAGCCGCACAAAACGGTGTAACATACGTGAGGGACGTCTCAAAGCTGCGGAGCGAGAAACGGTCCAAAGTTTTAGGCGGAAGAATAATAAATGGATTTCGGGGGCATTTCTGTGGGAAGAGTAATAAGTGCGCCTAGGCCTATTATTTTATTAAAAAAATAATAAATAAAATAAATTTATATATAAAAAGCACTTTAAACCGTTTAACTGATACAATAATCGGTCAAAATTCATTCGTTCGGTTAACGGTTAAAATGAGCATCCCTAACGAGTACTGTAGTACGTATACACTTTGCTTGCCGAGGGTCACGTGATCACAATTAAGACAATGATTCTTTTCTCTCTCTCTCTCTCGCTGTGGGATTGTGGATAAACATCTTCCATGCTCAGTCACAGTGTGCGTCATTCGCATAGTTAATATCTAACAACGGCGGCCCCCGTGAAGAAAAGAAAAGGGGAAGGAAAAAAAAAAAGTTAAAAAGGCTGCAGCAGTGCGGGAGATCAATCAGTTTAGAGGAGTAATTCCATGTGTGTGAGTGAAGTGTGTGTAAGTCCTATAGAGTAGCCCTGCTCTCCTACATAGTAGCTCCTGCTTCCCTCGTCTAACACCAGTTCTTTTCAAAGGTGAAGTGCAGATTCATTTGATGAATTTTTACTTTATCTTTTGTATTCATTATTTTTACATAAATATTTTTGGGTTGTGGAATGAATCATCGGAGTGTCATCCTTCCTGCCAATCATTCCTTATGGGGGAAATTCACTTTGATATAGGAGTGTTTTGATATACAAGCATGCTCCTGGAAAGAATTATGCTCACAATCCACTGTTTAACTGTTTATATATGCTTTATAGTTACTATATAATAAACTAAAATGTTTAAATGCAAATGTTCAATTCAAGTCTGAAGTCACCAGAATCTACATGAGGATTATATGGGAGAAATACTTTGAGACTTGACATAGGTCTTCTAAAAATCTCAGGTGTGTTTTCAATACTTACTCTCGATGGCAAGGTAAATCTTGCGTTCTCCCTCTTTAGGTTCTTTGCCAGGGGGGAAGTACGTCCCTCTGATAGTGATGGCAGCCTCTGAATACTCTCCAATCCTCTGCAGAGCCTCTTTAGAGGTCACCTTCCACCTCGCCGTCTGTAGGCCAATAGTAAAGGGACATCATTAATAGCTCAATAATTGTATATGTTTACCAGTCTCTTACTCACACACAGCATATCAGGGGTTAGTTGTGGGTATCTGACTTTGTCTCAGTGATTATAAAGTGTTAAATGTGAACAACCATCTCCATCAACTTCCTCCCCTCCTCTCTCTCACTCACACGCACGCCTTTGAGAGTTAGAGTAGTGCGTCTACCTGAGGAAAGTCGTTGATCTCCAGTTCCTCTTCATACCTCTTGACACTTTCTGACTGTTCAGCATTCTGTCTCTCCTCTTCCAGTTTCTCAATAGGAGTATAGTTCAGCTTGGCATTGATTTTCTCAGCCAGCTGCTCAGCAATGGTCTTAGCAGAGATAGAGGGTGCAATCATGGTGCCACCCCTCATGATGGCGTTAGTGGCCTGCTGCATGACATCCTGAGATTCAAAGGAAAAAAATTACGTGATTGCAAACTCCAGGACTGTTTGCAAAATACAGAAATATGCTGAAAATCTGTGTAATTAGCAGTTGAGACTGACAAGTCTGCATTTTCTCATGTTTGCTATAGTCATCCTGTCTCACCTGAGCTTCAGCACCAAGGTTTTTCTGTGCATTAATCTTCAGTGCCAGTTTCTTGGCGATCTCAAGCTTCTGGATGTTTCCAGCTGAAGGTACCGCAAGACCACCAAGTCCTGCAGCAGTAACAGTGAGTCCTGAAGCGGCCGGTGCAGCACCCCCTGGAGCTGCCAGGTCTTTCACACGTTTCTTAGAGTTAAACATGCTTTCGATCTGCTCATCGATCTGTGAGGGGAAGAACATCTCCTTTGTTACCATCACACATCATTAAACACTGATTATAAATTATTTTTTAAAAAAAACGTGTTAGTGTCAAACCACACACATGCACATGACGTTAATTGACCTGCTTGCTGACTTCCATCTAGCTATTAATCGTTATACTTGGGTCACATTCATTAACATGGCTACTTGCACAGGAGGCAACAGCCAGATACAAAAATCAACAGCTAGACAGAACATTAACTCCACACTGAATCCCCACACTTACATCTAGTGCTGTGTCCTCATCGTCTGAGTCATGAAGACCAAGTGCTGCTTTCTGCAGTTTCTTCCTTTCATTAGCCAGAGCATGTTCAGTCTCATCGAACTTAAAGCCTTTCCCAGAAAATCCACTGCTGCTTTTAATAGTCTTTCCCTCCTGCATACATACATATATAACCAGACACAAACATACAAACACACGATTATAAGTTGGGGTATACATATAAGAGTGGTGGCGATATTGGGTGTGGTCTTTGAGGCTCACCGCTTTCTGCTGATCTTTGAATCTAGCCCAAAGCTGTTCAAGCTCGGGAGGAACAGAAGACCCAGACAGCTCCAGAGCTTTAATGATGTCACCTGCATACCGTACCTGATCTTCTGTGATAAAGGTGTAGGCATAACCCTGACAACAAAATACCCAACAGTTAAAGTATCACAGAAACACATCCCATGTGTAGATACAGTCCTCCACCAAAAACATTGGAACAGCAAGACCAATTCCTATCGTTTCTGCAATACACTGAAGACATTTGTTTGTCTAGACGTGATAAACAACTAAAAACATGACACTTTTTGATTGGACAAACCCATTTCTCAAGTAATCAAATATGTGACAGGTGTTTTTTGTTGCCAAGATAGTTAAATAGTATAAATAGTTTATAGTTTATAGCTCTGAAAGTCTTCTCTTGGTTTGAGCCTTGTTTTTGTTTTGAAAAAGCATAAACCTATATGAACCAGAAAGGTGTGTATGCAAGCCAATTTGAAGTTGATAAAATAAGGAAAACCAATCAGAGCAAGAACTGCACAGAGATCATTTTGTAATGCATTTTGGAACGCCCTGAAAAACAAAAAAGGAACCACTGGAATATTAAAACCCAGACATCAGGGGAAATGAAGTATTTCCTGTCCACTTTACAGTGTTTAAATCTTTAAAAGATTTTTACTTCTTATATTTTAGGAATATTAAAAGTGGTGTACTCACTTTTTTTTTTTTTTTTTACATGTTTTACATTATCATCGTAATCGCACCTTATTTCCAGCTCTACCAGTCCTCCCAGCACGGTGCACATAGTCTTCATAATGATTGGGACAGTTGTAGTTCACCACAAGTATGAGCTGTTTTACGTCCAGTCCTCTTGCAGCCACTGACGTTGCAACCATCAGCCGACACGCACCGCTCTTAAAATCATTTATTATACTATCGCGATCATACTGATCAATTCCTGTGACAGAGACACAAATTATTAATACAACACTACACATGCTATAACATTAATACAGTGCACTTAGGCCTCATTGTGGGTGTCTACCTCCATGCAGGGACATGCAGGGGTACGAGGCCTTCATCAGGTCTTTCAGCAATCCATCAGCGTGTTCCTGTTTATCTACAAAAATAATCACTGAGCCTTTCTCCTGATAATGACCCAAAATCTCCAGCAGCTTCAGGAACTTCTTCTCTTCCTCAATCACAATCTAACACACAAAAAACACACAGAGCTCAGGTTCTGGAATAACAACACTAATTCCAGCATGTACGGTTATGTGTGTTTGTGTGGAGAGGTATTCTCACCACATGCTGCTCCACATCAGAACAAACCACGCTCCTTCCCCCAACCTGGACCTCAATTGGTTTGTTAAGGATACGGCGGGCTAAAGCCTCCATCACTCGAGGAAACGTAGCTGAAAACATCACCGTCTGACGATCCGGCCGAACATTATCCACTATGCGCATTACCTACAAACACAATGCAATGTAAAGTAAAACTTTTTAAAATAAAAATAAGAATAAAAAAATAAAAAAAATAAAAAAAACATAGTAATAACAGCATACTGGTTAAAGATTAAAGGTTGGTTGAGAATATAACTTGGCAGAGGTAATAGACGTTTAGCACCACTGGATCTGCTATGCTGAGAGAGAGGAGCAGTTTAGGTACATTTTCAGTTGCAGGCTATTTTAAGGCTTTTGGCTACAAGTACTCTTCAAAGAGAAATTTGACAAACATTTATTGCAGTTGTGTACTGGTCGGTGCTACATTATCAATCAGTGTATTGCATTGTGTCGTGTTGTTACTCGTTTGCACATAATTTATGGTGTTGATTTTGTCTTAGCTAATTTTGTTACTTTATGCTGTATGTAACACCTTGGTACTAGAGGAATGTTTGAATTTCTTTTCATACTGTATGGTTGAAATGACAGTAAAACCTATTTGATTTGACAAGCCACCAAGGATGGTACAACCAGTTGTTAGGTTTAGGGGCAGTTACCTTTTTTTTTTTTTTTTTTTTTTTAAAACATACACTCAGGTAGCTTTGGACAGTTTTTTTTTTTTCTCTTTAACAAATGAAATCATTTAAAAACTCTATTCTGTATTTACTCGGGTTATCTTTGGCTACGTTTACACTGCCAGGTCTCGATGCTTAATTCCGATTTGTTGCCTATATCTGATTTTTTTTGACCGTCTGTTTACACGTTCTTTTAACTATGACTCATATCCGATTCACGTGTTTACACTCGCCATACCATCTGAAACATTGCGCGTACTTAAAGGGAGGTTCTTGCGCTACACACTAGCCAAGAAAGATGAAGGTGAAATATGCTTAACGCTATCTCTACTATATATGCAAAGTTCACGCACCATGGTTTTAAAACGGAGGAGGAGGAGAAAAAAAACGGCATAATTGCAACCTGCACATATGCTTTATTCATCAAATACTGATTTAATGTTATTTAGCCCAAATAAGCATTAACACAAGGCCGTGTGTGTTGGGTGTGTTGGAGGGGGGAGGGGGGGGGGGGGGCGTTGTTCTTTTCCTCTTCCATGTCACCTGCGATGTTGTAATTCCACACGCGCTTCCACCGGAGAATAACATTACGTCATTATACCGCGAAGAAGTCGCAGTTTTAATGACGTACAGAACACAAAGCCTCAGGAAATCCGATCTGTCTGTTTACACGACAATCACATTAGCACATATCTGATTTATATCCGATTTATTTCCACATATGAAGGAGGCCTGAAACCGATCTCGAAATGCATACGTTTTTTTTCTTGTTTACACGGACATAGAACATATCCGATATGTGTCACATATGAGCAAAAAATCGGAGTTGGGTCACATTTACCTGGCAGTGTAAACGTAGCCTTTGTCTCTCTTGTATGAGATTTGACAACGACGATTGCGTTCAGCTGTGCGCACACACACACGTAATAAATACCAATTTCCATATTTGTATGGGTGGTCTTTCTCTTAGTTTTAGTACTTGTTTTACACATGCTTTGATAAATGAGACCCAGGCATGTGAGGGTACAGATTGCGTTTTGGTGAGGTGTTTCATGAATGCAATAAGCTGCTTGGCGAGTATGATGAAGTTGGTATAAGTGTGTGTCAAGCACAGAAAGAGGTCAATGTCAAAGTGGATAATGAGCAAAACTAGGTATATTACTAAGGTCTATATTACTGAGATTTATATTAAAAGTGGTGTTTGGTGTGCCGAGCTCACCTGTGGTTCGAAGCCCATATCAAACATTCGATCAGCTTCATCAACTACGACGTACGTGACTCTGCGCAGGTTTGTGACTCGTCCTGCAATCAGAATCAACTCCACATTAATAAACACATCACGATAAACACACACACACACCCTGCATTAACACTAACACTGATGCGGCTCTATGACAGACAGAAGGTTACTGCTGGTTTCTTGCGTACCATTGTTCGGCACAGCCAACCTGTTAAACAAACATTAAACACCACGCGCGCACCTGGAAGACACACAGCACAGATTACACGCATGTGTGGGAGCACAAACTAAGGATTTAAACACAACACACAAAACCTTCTGTTAATACAGTCATATACCTTCTTCATCATCTGCAAGTCACTTATTAAACATTTTTATACACAGGCAAGAAAATAAGTGAGAGATGATCTTGAGCCACAAGGAGTCTGATCTCACTCAAACACAACACCTTAAAAATCACTGTGGGCGCATAAATAGGCATTACAGAGAATGGGATTGTGACACCAAAAACGTAAGGCATTGTGGGAGTTTAGGACACAGAAGCACGGTAAAGACAAAGTAGTCATACTTGTAGGAATAACTATTAGTAATAGTTGTGGAAATAGACATTGCAGTGGTGTTTATATCATCTAACTTAAAAGCACAGTGAAATGGTGAAAACATGCTGAATTTTCAACTGCCATTAAGATGGACAATCATCATTCTCAGCAACAGGGCAGAAGAACGCACACTCACTCACACAATATGGAGAATCTGGAATGTTATGTATTTCCACTGCAGGAGGTAACCGGAGTAAATGGAGGAAGCCCACCAAGACACAATATGCAAACTCCATGCACACAGTTGCAGGAATTAGACTCTTGACCCTGGGGGTATAAGGCCATAGCGCTAAACACTATTCCACCATTGTATTAACCAATCTTCCTTACCACGTATTACCTCACAACATTATGGAAAACGTCTTTAAATAAAAAACAGCTCTAAATCTCTATTTTTGTAACATTACAGTATATTGATTAGTGCAGCACTGAAATAAATGCATGTAAAGTTCTCTGCACCAATGCGAGCGCAAATACAGGGGAAGAGAAATGTAGCCTTCAAGTACTGCAAAAATTTGAGATGCACAGTAAAAAAAATTAATTTATTTTACTAGGGATGTAACAGTATCAAAACTTCACGGTATGGTAATACCTCGGTATTGCTGGCACGGTACGGTATTTATTGAATCATTTACAGGAAAAACAAAACTAATGAAGAGACTCGAAAAAAGTGCCAGAAGTGTTTATTTTATTTTTTTTTTATTTATCCTTTATTTTACCAGGAATGTCCCATTGAGATACATTATCTCTTCTTCCAGGGAGTCCTGGCCAAGGTGGCAGCAACAAAGTTTAAAAGGTTTCAACATATATACACATAGAACATACAATGTTAACACAAACATACAGACATTCCAAAAATGCAATTACATAAATAAACACGGACTAAAAGACAAGCAAATGGGAATTTCAAATGTCAAAAAGAGACAGAGAAAAGAAAGAAGAAAATAAAGAATTCAAATTATATGTATATATGTATTAAAATTTATGAAAAACAATGACATTGTTGTATAAGAACTGAATTTAAAAGATTTTTGAAAACAGTTAGAGAGGGTAGGGAGTCCAAATTTAGCATATTTTGTAAAGAATTCCACTCGTGTGGTGCATATGAGGAAAAAGCAGTTTTGCCTAACTCTGTCCGTGTTAGAGGAGAATGAAGAAGAAGTTTTGCTGATGAACGTGTACTGTAAGTGTTAGTGCGAAGTGTAAGTAGATTGCATATGTACTGAGGTAGTTTATCCATTAAAGCCTTTGCAATAAATAGTAGGCAATGAGATTTTCTTCTAAGGTGCAATGATGTCCATTGCACCATGTCATATAGATTACAGTGATGTGTTCTTGCTGCAGCACCAGTTACAAATCTCAAAGCAGAATGATACACAACATCCAGCTTTTTTAGATGGAATGAAGATGCATGCATATATATAATGTCACCGTAATCCAATACTGATAGGAAACTGCTCAGTACTAATCGCTTTCTGGCAGTGAAGGGAAAGCATTTTTTAAAACGGTAATAAAAACCTAATTTAGGGCGAAGCTTTCTCAATATACTTTCTATATGGACTCCGAATGACAACTTGTCATCAAACCAGATTCCAAGATATTTGTAAGAATTTACCCTTTCTAGCTGTGTGCCATCTAATGTTAAAAGAGTATACTCAGAGGAAGAGCATGAGCGAGTAAAAATCATAAATTTAGTTTTTTTGGCATTTAACACGAGTTTTAATTTGAGAAGGTTCAACTGTAAAGAGTTGAAAGCATGCTGTAAGGAATCCATTGCTACTTGCAATGATGATGCAGTCGTATAGAGCATTGTGTCATCAGCATATAAATGGGTTTTTGCTGGGTCTAAACCTATGCACATATTATTTATGTAAATGGAGAATAAAACAGGCCCCAAGATTGAACCTTGGGGCACTCCAGTTTTTACTGTAAGTAACATGGATCTAAAATCTTCTATAACTACACACTGGGTTCTCCCAATTAAATAATTGGAGAACCAGTCTAGAACAGTGCTACCAAGGCCTATAGCCTGTAATCTTTGTAAAAGAAGACCATGGTCAACAGTATCAAATGCTTTTGTTAAATCTACAAATAGTGCAGCACATGATTTTTTGTTGTCCAATGCAGTTATTATATCATTTGTGACAGAAGTTACTGCAGTTATTGTACTATGGCCTTGTCTAAAACCAGATTGACTAGGGGATAAAATATTATTAGCAGATAAAAAGTTTTTAAGTTGTTCATTTATAATTGATTCAAATAATTTGGCTGTAACAGACAACCTGGAGATAGGACGATAATTGTCTAAGCAGGAAGAGTTGCCTCCTTTCAATAATGGTAGGACAAATGCTGACTTCCAAGAGTTGGGAATTTCCCCACTGCATAAACTAAGATTAAAAATACAGGCAATGGGCCCAGCAATCAAGTCTGCAGCTGTCTTTAAAAAATAAGGTTCAATTTGGTCTGGCCCAGCAGACTTTTTACAATCTAGATTTAACAAAGCCTTATTAAACAGTATACATGAACACTGAACATATCAATGGCATACAAATTAGCCATCTATCTGTAAACTTTGAAACAGAAACTTACATTTTTGTTATTAAAATTGAAAAATTTATTAAACCATGTAAAAAAAAAAGTTTCAATTTAGTATTCTTGAAAACTCAAGCAGCCTACTTATTGCAGCTGGCCCATGTGCTGAATGAGTATTTGAGAACCTCATTCACTCACTTTTTTTTACCTCTCGTTTCTTTTCAGAGAAACCGAAATAACTCGATAAAATGATAGGTCTTCCGAGAAAAGCTTCCTCAGGCGAATGGAGCGAACGGGAGGTACCGGGAACTACAATTCCCATCAGCCCAGGCGTCATCATCCTTTGCGGTCTGTTGTCGCTACAGATCCTGCTACCTCCCGTTCGCTCCATTCACCTGGGCAAACTTTTCTCAGAAGACCTATCATTTTATCGTCATGCGACCACGGTATTATCGAAATAAAGTGTTATTGCGGTACGACGGTATTTACAATACCGTTACATCCCTATATTTTACTGTTCAGACTACATAAAAGCAATCTTATTCCAATTGTTTCTAAAAATTGGATTTGAGTTGCTAGTCTCTTTTCATCTCAAATTTCTGCAGGCTACACTGCCACTTTATTCCTCTTCCTCTGTATTTGCGCTCGCATTGGAGCAGAGAACTTTACATGTATTTATTTCAGTGCTGCACTAATCAATATAAATGTTACACAAATAAAGAGATTATTTTTGGATAGGATAACTGCCCATTACATCACTCTCAATCCAGAGCAGAAATCCACAAGCTCCGTGGTAGAAAAATGAGAAAGAACATTGATACTAATAATAATTTGATAATAATTTGAGATGTGATATCGCCATTCTTAATTGTCATTATTATCTCTCTGTCGTTATAAGTCGCCAGCATCTGATGTCACATAACACACGCTACAGTGCACCTACGCCTCCAGTGTCATTCCCACAGCAATCAATACAGGTAGGTCGACAACATGTCGGATTTGGGTCGCCAGTCTAAACTAGGGTTGGACACCTGCAGCTAAAATGGTGCCTGAACCAATACTTTAAAACAAAAAAAGTCCTACAAAAATAGTAGATAACATGAAAGAAGATTTGTATTGAAGAAAAATATTTCAAATAAACAAACAAAAAACTAAATATAAGTAAATACAAAACTATACATGTAAAACTTTACATGCAATCATTGAAAGACATTTATGTCATGTCCCGGTGTTAGAATCCTTTGTTGCAAAATACAGCCACACTTATTATTAGCTTCAGGCATTTTAATTTAAGCATGTTTAGCTTAGCTAGCTAACGCTACCTGCTGCTGTCAGAGCAAGTGTACTTACTACATTCATGTTTTATTGGGGGTGTTTCATATCCTGAGTTGTGCTTTTAAGTCGGAATGTAAAAACAACATGGACACTCATGGAAATCAGGGGGCAAATATTTCAATCGATCGCTCAGGCATTGAAGTGATGCAACGAAATCTAAGTTCTGATTCGATTATAGTATGTAAAGGTTATATGGGTACAAGTGCCATATTCGCACCTGGTTTCGGTACCCAACCCAAATCTTAACAGAGCCAAACCTGATCTGACCATTTTCAAATAACATTGTTGACAGTCAGTCCTAAATATCAAAAGACATAATTAACACTCCTTTGCTTTGCAAGAAATATTGCACTTCATTTTCTCACTGTACACTCATGCTTTTTTCTCCCTGTTAATCTGATCTTGCAAAAATGTGTGTCCTAAAACAGGGTGACCGCTACCCAAAATGCAATGCACCATGATGTCATGGCCCATTCTCTATAGGAATGAGGACACACACATACACACAGTGATGAGGACACACTTACCGCTGTTGGCTCCCAGCATGTCAATCATTCGACCAGGAGTACACACAATGATTTCAGCTCCACGCTTCAGCTCTGCTATCTACAAACACACACACACACACATGTCTAAGTAACAAACTAGTCACAAGCGTTCTCCTAAGAAAACAATTACAGATAACTTGGTTCAGTTAAAAATCAGGTCACTGAGATCACACTTTGATCTCCAGCTCTGCATGAAAAAACAGACACACAAACCTGCTCACTGATGCCTGTTCCTCCATACACACACACTACTCGTAGTCCCAGTGGCTTGGAGAACTTTTTACACTCTTTGGTGATCTGCAGTGCGAGCTCACGAGTTGGTGTCATGATCATCGCTGAGAAACAGAGAAACTGTTAAAATTTTGTATCACGTACCAAGGTGAGACCTGTGCGTGTGTGTGCGCGCGCATGTACCGATAGGCCCCTCGCCCTCTTCTAAGGGTCGCTGGTCTAAAATATGTCGAAACATTGGCAGCAGGAATGCAATGGTTTTCCCACTTCCTGTTTTGGCGATACCAATGATGTCACGCCCTGACATGATGGCTGGAATAGCCTGGGCCTGGATGGGTGTCGGCTTCTCGTAGTTATGCCTAGAACACAGACATTCCGTTAAAATTATTTAAAATATTTGGGACGAGACCAATGTGTCAAAGATACCACCCACCCACCCCCAGACACACACCCTTCAAAAACTTGGGTGCTAGCCTCCGAGTGGCGCAGTGGTAAAGCGCTCACCCCATAATCCGGAGATCGCTAGTTCGAACCCCGGGTGATGCTGTTTTCCTCTCACAGCCGGAGGCATATTGACTCACATAGCTGATTGGCGCGCTCTCTCAAGTGGGAGGGCTGAGAGGTACCTGCGCTCCCACATTAATCACGGCTCTACAGCCAATCAGGGGCGTCTGTGACCTCGCGGATGCGGAAGGAGCGGCAAGCGCTTTCCTCCAAGTGTGTTACTCCGCCCCTAGCAAGCAGTTTGAAAAGATGCGGTTGGCTGACGTCACACGTTTCGGAGGAAACAGTCTTCACCGTCCTGACTGAGTGGTAGTGGTAGCCTTAATGTGGGAGCACCCCCTAGTGACGGGGAGGAATTGGCCACGACTAAATTGGGGTGAAAATTGGAAAAAAATTATTTTAAAAAAATTATTTAAAAAAAACTTGGATGCTTGTTGCACCAGGCGTGATGTGATAAGATCTTTTAAAAGCAAAGAGGAGAGGTGAACAAAAGGATAAAGAAAAGGTGTTAGTATGGAGAGGATGGAGAAGCACTCACTTTTTAAGAGCATTGAGGACCTTCATGGAGGTTCCACACTGCACCCAGGTCTTTATGGGTTTGGGACAGCCTTTTCCTTTCACTATGATTCCCTCAAGCTCAAGACGATACTCATTTACCTCTGAAACACAGTCAGTCTGTCAGTTCAAAACTTGTTTTCTTTATGCGCGTGTATGTATGTGTCTATACACCAAACCATAGGTGTAAATGGTACCATACCTTCCTGTGTCATTTTGGCCAGTTCAGGAACTTCTACGTAGAAATTCTTGCGGTAAGGTTCGTACTGGATTTTCTGATGATCTACAGGCTCGAGAATTTTTCGCTGTTTGGTCTGGAAGCCTGTGAGAGCTGTCTGCAGGTCCACTTCCTCCTCCTCTGATGAATACTACAAAAACACACACGGTTTGTTTTGAACAAGAACTCATAAACCTGTTTATCACAGACTGTATCACAGCTGTATTCCATTTACATACATACTGCAAAAGTTATCTATACTCTTTTTTTTTTTTTACTCAAATTAAATTGTGGCAGCAACATATAGTATGTTTCCTCTAAAGATGTCAGTAGTCTCACCATAATGTGACCATTTTTGAGCATAACTTTTTCCATGTTGTCCAAGTGTCTACATTTTTTGAGCCCCTCTGTATTATTGAAACGTGTATATAACTTGTAAAGAGATGTGATTTCATTCATTTAAGATGTATGCTGCCATTCTCAAAGTTATTCTACTACTAGGCCAGCGCTACAGAGTTAAAATGTAACAAATTAACTGGTCCGGTCAATAAAATTTTCTTTGAGCCAAGGTCTGAATTTCATGTTTGTGTTAGGATTCAGATCTCTTTATATGCAGTTATTGCTGGTATATAAAAATGACCAGCTTAAAATCTCAGTAGCATTTAAATAATAATTTTTCAATAACTACATTGGACATATTGAACTTTGATGGCCTTGTGTAGTTCCTTGTATTTTTAGGGAGTACAACAATCCTTAAAAAACTCTTTAGTGAATCTTCATTTGCACACTGCGAGGCTATAATGTAAATGAATGTGAAAGAAATCTGGTTGCTCCATCATACTGGGCTCTCAGTTCAGTACTGCCATGGATATGTTTGCCCAAATTACACATTTTTTTTGTGGAGCTTCACGGTCCTGCTTTTTATTAGCGTCGTGACTTCGGAACATATTATACAAACCTGCAAGAAGAATAAACATCTGTCCATTCATCTTTAAGGTCTCATTTTTCATAGTCTTCGTTCCTTTTTTGGAAAAAGTCATGCATTGTCGCACTTTTATTTATGTTTCTTCTGTACACTCTGTGTATGCACGGGAAGCTATCGACCTTGATTGGATCTGTTGAGTGACATGTATAGCCACACCCACCTTGATGAAAAAAAAGTGTTCGATTGCTGATACATTAATTATCCTCGTTTATCAGAAAAGCATCAGGGTCAGGATATAACGGTCACAGTCCAGATTTGAGTCCAGGTTTAGTGATGCTTGTACTAGCGAATGCAACTATAGACCCAGTTTATAGTAACAATGATGCAGAATACACATGCAGGTGTATGTGAAGGTGTATGTTTTACCTCCATGGCATCCTGATCATTCTCCATTAACTCTCCTTTCTTTTTGGTAGTATGAGGCGTCTTCTTCGTCTTCACCACCGTCACCACTTTTGTCACAGTCATTCCTCCTTTCTGTACACATACAATTTATACACTTAATTGTGATAAACATAAGCTACCACAAATGATGGCAAACTGCAACATTGTGTGAGTGAGACCTCTCTCTCATACATGCACAGCTTACACTGATAAAACTGTGTTAGAGTTTACTTCAGTGTCGTCGTGTGTCTCACTTTGTCATTTCCACCCCTCATGGTGCCCATGTTAAACTTCTTCACTTCCTCCTTCACTTCCTCCATGTAGGCATCCAGGGGGTCAAGCTCTTCCCCTCCCTCCTCCTCCATCACCTCGGCTTCCTCCACCTTTCCCTCCTTCTCCTTCTCCTCTTCATCCTCGCCTTCTTGATCAACAGAGGCCGGACCCTCTTCATCATCATCTACAAAACACACACACAGATATTACTATCCACAATTAATACAGCAAGTGTATACAGTATCTCATGATCTCTCCTGCACATACATACCATCATCGTCCTCCAGGCTCCATTTCTTGCCCTGCTTCATCTCTTCCAGCTCCTTTTTAATCTCACCAATGTTCTCCATGGCCTTCTTCCTCTGCTCCTCTCTCCATTTTTCCACTCGTTCCTTCCTTTTCCTCATCTCCTCCTCTAGAGTTGTCTGGTCAAAATCTTGCTGTGGGCCATTTTAACAACACAATTAACTCCTGCTAAACTGCAGACAGACAGTCTGCCAGACAGAGACAGACAGATACTTACATCCTCCACTCGCTCCTCCTCCTTTTCCTCTTTCTTCTTCTTATCTACTGACTGCTCCCCACTATCTGACTTCTCCTTGCTGCATCACAAACAAACACACTCCAGTCACCACAGATCAGTACTCACACTAGGACTGGACAATAATTCGATATCAATATATATCGCGATAGAATTTCTCAACAATGGTGATACGATTTTTAACCCATTTCCGATATATACATTTGAATATATGAGCCAACGGTTTTTCTCTCTCTTGCGCTGCGGAATTGTAGGTAATCGCCTCCCCTGCTGGATTTTAGTGCTCGTCTCTTACTGGTATAATCAACATCCGTGCACGCGTGTTCTGTTTACTATAACACTGTGACCATGTGTGTGTGTGTGTGTGAGAAACATATTTAATTTTGTGTTTGTTAGCGTGTTTGTACAGCGCACATATAAAGCAAAAGCAAGTCACATACAGTAGAGGGTAAAGATCCATTTTTTCTCTCCTCTCGTGTTTCGCAACAGAGCGTAGTTTGTGTCTAAGGCAGAGTGTGTGTGTGTGTCCCCGTAGCTGAAAAGTGTGTGTGTGTGTCCCCGTAGCTGAAAAGTGTGTGTGTGTGTCCCCGTAGCTGAAAAGTGTGTGTGTGTGTCCCCGTAGCTGAAAAGTGTGTGTGTGTGTCCGTAGCTGAAAAGTGTGTGTGTGTGTCCGTAGCTGAAAAGTGTGTGTGTGTGTCCGTAGCTGAAAAGTGTGTGTGTGTGTCCGTAGCTGAAAAGTGTGTGTGTGTGTCCGTAGCTGAAAAGTGTGTGTGTGTGTCCGTAGCTGAAAAGTGTGTGTGTGTGTCCGTAGCTGAAAAGTGTGTGTGTGTGTCCGTAGCTGAAAAGTGTGTGTGTGTGTCCGTAGCTGAAAAGTGTGTGTGTGTGTGTCCGTAGCTGAAAAGTGTGTGTGTGTGTGTCCGTAGCTGAAAAGTGTGTGTGTGTGTGTCCGTAGCTGAAAAGTGTGTGTGTGTGTGTCCGTAGCTGAAAAGTGTGTGTGTGTGTGTCCGTAGCTGAAAAGTGTGTGTGTGTGTGTCCGTAGCTGAAAAGTGTGTGTGTGTGTGTCCGTAGCTGAAAAGTGTGTGTGTGTGTCCGTAGCTGAAAAGTGTGTGTGTGTGTCCGTAGCTGAAAAGTGTGTGTGTGTGTCCGTAGCTGAAAAGTGTGTGTGTGTGTCCGTAGCTGAAAAGTGTGTGTGTGTGTCCGTAGCTGAAAAGTGTGTGTGTGTGTCCGTGGCTGAAAAGTGTGTGTGTGTGTCCGTGGCTGAAAAGTGTGTGTGTGTGTCCGTGGCTGAAAAGTGTGTGTGTGTGTCCGTAGCTGAAAAGTGTGTGTGTGTGTCCGTAGCTGAAAAGTGTGTGTGTGTGTCCGTAGCTGAAAAGTGTGTGTGTGTCCCCGTAGCTGAAAAGTGTGTGTGTGTCCCCGTAGCTGAAAAGTGTGTGTGTGTCCCCGTAGCTGAAAAGTGTGTGTGTGTCCCCGTAGCTGAAAAGTGTGTGTGTGTCCCCGTAGCTGAAAAGTGTGTGTGTGTGTCCGTAGCTGAAAAGTGTGTGTGTGTGTCCGTAGCTGAAAAGTGTGTGTGTGTGTCCGTAGCTGAAAAGTGTGTGTGTGTGTCCGTAGCTGAAAAGTGTGTGTGTGTGTCCGTAGCTGAAAAGTGTGTGTGTGTGTCCGTAGCTGAAAAGTGTGTGTGTGTGTCCGTAGCTGAAAAGTGTGTGTGTGTGTCCGTAGCTGAAAAGTGTGTGTGTGTGTCCGTAGCTGAAAAGTGTGTGTGTGTGTCCGTAGCTGAAAAGTGTGTGTGTGTGTCCGTAGCTGAAAAGTGTGTGTGTGTGTCCGTAGCTGAAAAGTGTGTGTGTGTGTCCGTAGCTGAAAAGTGTGTGTGTGTGTCCGTAGCTGAAAAGTGTGTGTGTGTGTCCGTAGCTGAAAAGTGTGTGTGTGTGTCCGTAGCTGAAAAGTGTGTGTGTGTGTCCGTAGCTGAAAAGTGTGTGTGTGTGTCCGTAGCTGAAAAGTGTGTGTGTGTGTCCGTAGCTGAAAAGTGTGTGTGTGTGTCCGTAGCTGAAAAGTGTGTGTGTGTGTCCGTAGCTGAAAAGTGTGTGTGTGTGTCCGTAGCTGAAAAGTGTGTGTGTGTGTGTCCGTAGCTGAAAAGTGTGTGTGTGTGTGTGTGTGTCCGTAGCTGAAAAGTGTGTGTGTGTGTGTGTGTGTGTGCGCGCGCGCGCATGCACACATACGCACACACAGTTTTATTTATTTGATAGTTTATTTCACATTTCTTGTTTGTAAAGGCTAAATACAAATAAAAAGTGAACCTTATTTTTTTTGTACTGATTTTATTTTATTTTTTTAAGTATATAATTTTAATAGGAGGAGCCTGGAGGTATTAGAGTTTGCAAATTCAGTTTGCAGACATCCATTGTGTGTGTCCTCGGCAGTTTTTTCCTGAGGCTTTTTAATATTGTCCATATCGATAACGGAATTATATCGGATCGACCAGAATTAAGAAATATATTGTGATATAAATTTTTGCCATATCGTCCAGCCCTAACTCACACACATACAAACTCTGTGATTATGCTTTTTCCCTCATTAACAGTTGGATCACTGACCTTCTGCCTTTGCTGCGGCTCCTCGACCTCCTGCGTTCACGACTCCTGGTGCGTTTACGCTCACGACTGCGAGACCGCCTGTTGAGAGCACACATGGTTCCACAAATTAAGTATAAGGATGGGAGAAACTCCGAGTGTGTGCGTGTTTGTGAGAGAGAGAAAGTGTCACCTCTGTCTCTTGCGGTCTCTGGAGCGTGATCTCCTCCTCTCCCTGCTGCGTGATCGTTCTCGGCGACCCCGGTCACGTGCTCTGTCCTCTTTCTTAACACGCTTGGAGTCAGGAGAGCGACTTTTAGAGCGACTGCCAGAGCGTCCTCGCGATGACGAGCGCTTCCGGTAATGTCTGTAACAAAAACCTCAATCCTGTTAACAACTAGCAGATTTGTTATTAATATATATGAATTAAAGAAAGATTTTGTCTGTATATTGGTCTAAGCATGCTCTTTTAAAAATGTCTATTTTCTTTGGAGGACCTGAAACCAGTCTCAGAAAAATTTCTGTTTGTATGTCTGCCTGTCTGTCCAGCCAGATTTTCTCTCAACATCATGCAAAACTGGCTGAAAAGAATTTAATGAAACACTGGCAGTAGTTATTTACCTCAAGTTAAACCTGCTGCATACATTTTATTAAAATATTGAGAAGTGAAGTTATGAGCAGTTATGTACCCGATTACAACGATTTTATCTAGCGATATTTTTGGATCATATAGCACTTCTTTCCTTGGGGTGGGCGTGACTATGCCGGTCAATCAACATAGTCGAACAACGCGATAGGTCATCGTGTATAGACAGAGCCTGGGCTTACTCCAAGAAAAAAAAAAAAAAAAGCAAGTACACTGTGAAAACTGAAATTTCAAAGATGAAAAGACATATCCATGCATGTTTGTTCTTTCTGCATTTAAACCAGTTTGTCCATTATGTTCAGAAACCGAAAAAAATAAGTAATGTGATGCGCCACTATGAGATAAAACACAGGTCATTAAAGCAAAGGTATCTGAAACAGGCATAGATAAGGGCATGTAAAATATCGAAACTGAGAGCCCAGTAGAAGTGATGTTATGAGTAGTTATGTGGCGGTGTTATGCGCTAAAATGCCCCCCTGCCATGGATTGCCCCCCCTACATAATCGCTATCTAAGATTATATTAGAACATAAATTCATAGGTTTATTATTATCAAATATGATATTACAATTATAATAAACTCTAGGCACTTGGCAGCCATCAAGACCAGTAATACAAATTCTTGTATAATGTTTATTTTGTGCCAACTTAATTTTTCAGGGCTTTGAACATGAATATGCAAAAAATCCGAAATAAACATTTATATATATATAAAAAAATAAATATTGTTTATGATGAAAAATTAGATGAAACTAAGTTTATTATAAAATAAAGAATATAAAAGTATACATGTACAGTATAAGAAAAAATAATATATATATATTTTTTTTCATGTACAACATATTTATTTTCATATTGCTTATTTTATTGTATTGTCTCATGTAATTTTTTATTTGTAAACCATTAACCTATGAATTTTTGTTCTAATATAAGCAGTGATAGTGATTATGTAGGGGGGTAATCCATGGCAGGGGGGCATTTTAGCGCATAACACTAGATTTAATAACAATAAGCTATTAATAAGCTACCTTCGCAAAGTAATCAGACACCAATATATATATATATATATATATATATATATATATATATATATATATATTCATTAGAAAATCTAAACTGAATATTTTCACTGCTAAGTAATTTTTAAATGAAATTATATGTGAAGTGCAGTTTATTAAACCTAAGCAAAAACCAAACTTAAGTGTAAAGTGAGAATCCCACGTCCAGCGACGTCACGCATGCACAGCTGGCTGGCTAGCTAGCTCGCGCTTTTTGCAGATAGCTCACTGAAATAAACAATATTCTGTTTATATAATCATTTGTTCACTTATTGAACAAACCAACCCTTATGAGAATTAATCATAATGAATAATACCAGCTGCTGTTAGCCGGTTAGTTAGCAAGCCCGCTAACCTGACTATACTAAGTTATTAACGTTGGCTACTATTTATTAGCTTCACTTCGGTTAGAAATTATATTTCTTTTTTCTCTCGATTTATTTCTTATCATGACGTAACTGGTTATATAAATAAATAAAGTAATACAGTTAATATTCTCACCGAGACTCCCGTCCCATACTGTCTGTAAATTGCTCAACTGTTTCACAAACGTTTTGTTTCTTCTTCTTAAACTTCCGGTTCCGTTCTTCCTTCTTCTGTGTTTAATTACTGGTTATGACAACCGACTGAAGCTGGTGTACTGCCACCCCGAGGAACCAAGCAATAATGAATTCAATGTAATTCCATTCGATTAATTGAGCTTTAAAATAAAATAAAAATATCCAGTATTTCCTGTGAGTTTACCAATCTTCTATTTCTTTATAACTCTAATGGCGCATCCATTTTTATTATTACTAGACTATTTCTGTTTAACAATTGGTTACTGGAGACTTTACTAGACCTTACCTAAAGATTAACTAAGAATTTGGAGGCTGTGTATTCGAGTGTTGGAGTTACTCACAGAGTCTCTGTTGACTGCTGAATCTGACAAATTAAACTGTTCATGTCAGACAAGTGAAAATGAAATAATGAAATCTTTTAATATAACAAAGGATACCAATTATCTTTATAATCGAATAGTTTACAACTTATAATGCATCAAACTGTTTAATAGTGCACACCTTTCAGCTGAAAGACAATCTGTACAATACACACATGACTGTTTACTGAAGTTTATTGTTCACACATCTTTTAATGAACAGTAATTTTGCAGTAACAGGTAGCAGAATTTGTTTTACGGAATAATTACATAAAAGAATACAGCATAAATAATATTAATCAAGTTTTTTTTTTAAAGAATGAGGAAGTGAATTGTTCACATTACTTATAAGCCAGCAACACAATGAGGATTAAAACACTATGACACTTAACTGTTTATCTCACAAACACTCTGTTATTTTCTCCCCAACAACACTTAAGCACGCTAAGCCTAAGGGAAACTGTGTAGTGCACGATGTGTAGGGATGATAAACAGGAACATAGAAGAGCGAGTCTAAAATTATCCACACTTTGGCTGTAGAATTTATTGAAATAATTTTTTTGAAAAGACAAATATCATTTTTTACAACAATCTCCTTGCTCTTCAATACTCTTTGTCCATTTTTCAACAAGCTTTCGTATTCCATGATTTTAATCTGAGCTGCGAGTCACAAATGCAATGCTGTCTTCATAAAAAGTGAATATTTGTCTCATAGGGCTGCTTTCAGGGGACCAAACTGGTGAAAGTTTGATGAAGCAAGATCAGAACTATACTTAGAATGCTTTAACACCTGTAAACAAAGGTTTTTGCAGTATGTGGATGATTTTTTCTTAGTTGTGAACAAGGACATTTCCATTCCATTTACTCTCAGGCTCGTAGTGATGAATGTTCAGCTCCTTCTTGATTGTTAACATTCGTGACCTTTATTGAACGTCTCCACACACACACCTTAATGACAAAATATTACCAAGCACATGCTCAGACCACAAAAAAAATTCTCTATCTATCGATCTATCTATGATAGATAGATAGATCGATAGATAGAAGAATAATAGAAGAAACGCTGCACTTCTTTTGGGCAAATCACAAATGGTTCACCCATTTTTGCTCGCACCGCATTTAAATATGACATGACTGAATGAACTGATGTAACACGTTCACACCTGCACAGTAGTGAGTAGCCTTGAACGGAAAGTGCTGTTAAAACAGTGCGCCCTAACAGAAGTTTTAAGATAACTGGAGTGTGGATAATTTTTGACTAACCCTTGTACGTGTGTAATATAACACACACAGAGTGTGGTGAGAAATATGACTTAAACACATGCGCACAGGATTTCTGTACAGTTTGCGGACTAGCTCTAATGATAAATAGCTAGGCTGCTAATATGTTAGCATTGACCAGTAATGCTCTTCAACTAGCAAGAAAGATGGAGGGATAAAATTTTACCTGTTCCTTTGTAAACTGCTTCAACTGGCAATAGAGCAGCACTTAAAATTACTGGGAGACTTAACCAAGGGGAAACTAGGTTTGGAATACTGCAGCAACGTGGAATAAACACACTGATGATGAGTGTGTGAGTGTATGTTATTTAAGTGAACTGTTAGGAGAAAGCGGTGATGATCTCATGACAGGTGATGAAGGTGAAAAAATAAACACAGAGATCAGAGAAAACATCTCCCATCGTCCTGTAGGTTTCTGCTGAGCGATTGATCACTTCAGCAGGAATCCCTGAGAGGAGCAGCGCTGCAGACAGCACCGTCGTCTTCATCTTCCTCTCCACCTAGACATGGATACAAAAGGGGCACACTCAGCAGAGCGAGACATTTACACAGTAGATTCCCTCTTGTGGTCAGAGAACTCTAACTGTTCTATTACACACGGATACATTGCGTCACTGGCGGTGTGAGTGTGGGTTCCTGTGGGTTGTCTAAGTGTGTATCTATGCCTGTCTGTAGTGTCCATCACTGTTTTCAGTGTGTCCATCATTGTCCATCTGCCCATCATTATCCGTTTGTCTCACCTTTGGGAAGTATTTGTACAACCCCATGTAGGCAAGTTCCAGTGTGAGAAAGGGTGCAAATATAGACTACAGGGGAAAAAACAGAAAAAGCACCAATTAGGTATATGAAAAAGCATCACACTTAAACAATGTAACAAACAATCACAACAGAGTCTAATAAAATGTCTCTGTGGCACTCTCACCAGGTAGTGGCAGACAAACACGCGCACGAACACGGCTAACATCACACTGCCAAGCAGCCGGAAAAGCCGAAATGAGTCAAACTCTTCCACCTCTGCGCCGTTCTCCTGTGACGCCTTCTCGTTGGCCAGTTGACCACGCAGCTTCATCGCATCATCAAAGCGAGACAGGTAGGTGTTTAGACCCCTGCGAGGAGAGCAAGAGCGCTCTTCACTCGATGTCTCCCCCCTTGGCCTGAGCCGAACTCCTCGCTCCGTTTCCTCCACATCCTCCTCATTCCTCTCATCTAAAAACGATCCTTCACTCCGAACCTCCGAGACATATGGAGACACTCTTTTAGTAGACAACGAGGAGGAGAAACACTCGTTCCTGTCCAAGTCTAGGTGGAACTGTGGTTCTTTTACACGATGGTGTTCTTTAAAGGGGAGAAAAAAAATCTAAATTAAAACAGATTTCTACCACTGTTAGAGGAAACAAAATCGGTGTGTGAGCTCTGTCTATAATGAATGAACAGTGGAACCTCGGATTACGAGCATAATTCGTTCCAGACGCGGGCACGTATTCCAAAACACTCATAAACCAAATTTAATTTTCCCATAGGAAATAATGGAATCCCAAATTATTAATTCTACAGCCCCCAAAAATAAATACATAAAAATAATGAACACAAAATATACAGTAAAAATAAAACAAACTGAAAAATGAAAAATAAATCCAGACCGATAAGTGTTTCCGTTTGTGCACGCAGGCGCTCTGTGTGCGCGTGCACATTACACACACACACTAACGGAGAGGCCATTTCAAAAACCGTTTAAAAATTAGCAAGGAACATCGCTAGTCACACTCGCGTGAGCGCATACTAACAGAATGTGTGTGTGTGTGCGTGCGTAAGGCAGAGTGTGCGCGCGTTTGGAAACCTGAGAGGGGGACTGTAAAAGCGTGTGTTTCTGTGCGTGCGCTCATTCACTTACACCAACACACGCGCGCGCACACTCTCTCTCGGCTACAAACACAAGAAACTCTTCTCTGTCGCGACTGTTTTCAAAGGTGAGGAGCTGATTAATTTGGTTTTTGTTGTTGTTTTACTTTACAGCAGATTCCGTTAGTATGCACTCATGCGAGTGTGACTAGCAATGTTCCTTGACAATTTTTAAACAGTTTTAAAAACGGTCTCTCCGTTAATGTGTGTGTATATATATATGTGTGTGTGCGCACGCACATTACACACACACAGCACGCATGTGTGTATTCACCCAGAAGGGAAGACGATCACCTACAATTCCACAGCGCAAGAGAGAGAAAAACCGTTGGCTCAGTTGTGATGACGTGACGCTCGGCGTAAAAACAAGAAGCGCATATGTGATACATGATACTCTGTGCTCGTAAACCACGACAACGCTCGTTTTTCAAGTAAAAATTTATGAAAAATTTTTTGCTCGTCTTGCGGAACACTCGTAAACCGCGTTACTCGTAATCTGAGGTTCCACTGTATTTGATAGTATTTGGTTTTGTGTTAGCCTTTCACGCAACCCTCACATTTTATCCGGGCTGGGGACCAGCACTGGGTCGAGTGGCAGGAGTTTAGGGTTTGAATGGGAATCAAACCTGGGCCTTCCACAGGGATGATGAGAAATCTACCACTGAGCCACCAATGCCCATTTGTAAAATCTTATTTTTATTTATTTTTGTTGACTTAAAAAAAAAACATGATTTCAATAACATGTGTATATAAAATTGTGATTCATTATATGTAGCCTATCTCAGAAATGCCTATTTTACCATTTAAGATAATAAAAGTGGTGGGTAAATTGCAATAAATAAAAAAGATAAATATCATTCATTTACACATGAGGTTCTGTAAAGGGGAAAATAACTAAACTGATTAAAAACATTACATTTTGCCAAAGGTGTACAGAGCATGAAAATGAAAGTTGTGTAAATGGATTTACAGTATATATTCATAGGTTATATATATTTATAGTTAATTAGAAATTATTGTCGAGGATGACATAATATAAATTTCCAAATATGAAGTAGATAAGGTCTGTACTAAGCAATAATAAAAGGCAAAATATTTCAGTTGTCTCAAATGCAAAGAATAGGGAATCTGTTCTCTTTCTAAATCACCCAGTTAGAAAGGGGGCATAGTTTCAGATGCGTTTTTTTTTTATTACTATTTTGATAAATAAATGAACTTATGTTATGGAGATCTACCAACACATGGTATCAGTCATACAACAGAGGGCTGGCTTTCCTCAATAATACATGTGGCTGCCTGATCATCTCACTCTCGCACACATACACCTACTGCTGAATCAGGTGTGTCTGAGCCGTGACATCACCAGGAGGAATTCATTTATTCCCTAATGCACAAACAGCAGGCCTGGTGCAGTAACAGCAGCCTAGACCTTTAAACACTAGACCCTGAAACACCGCCGACAGAATGAGACACGAGAGTATAATGTACAAAGTATCATTTCTCACCGCTGTTTTCGCCGTCGTTTTTATTAAATCCCACAATTCTGTTCATTCTCTGCTCGGAATTCATTAAGAGCTTTCTGCGGCGGATTTCCGCTCGCCTCTGCGCCGCACTCACTCCTCTCTCCTCCGCCGTCGAGCTCTCATTCTCCATCTCTTTATCACACACTCCGCTTTCTTATTTATTAAAATCTTCTTTAACGAACCCCGTTTGCTACTGCGTTAATACAAATCAACGGCTGCGTCCCGAACGGCTTGTTGTTC
Source organism: Channallabes apus (assembly GCA_030522415.1). Taxonomy (NCBI): domain Eukaryota; kingdom Metazoa; phylum Chordata; class Actinopteri; order Siluriformes; family Clariidae; genus Channallabes; species Channallabes apus. The sequence goes on along the minus strand of CM060125.1, from coordinate 5,815,650 downwards.
CCTGCAGAGTGTCCCGCACGGAGTGGTCAGCCATGTTAAGTGCGACTCCAAACTGCAGGGAGCGAAATTGTTCCGTTTAAAGAAGCCTGTAAACGGTTTAGGGAACAAGTGAACAATAGAGCTTCACTTCCGCCGGAAAAGGATATGAAAAAAATCCCATTAGTCATTGCGCCATGCTGGAGCGCGAGAAATTTTGATTTACAGTATATATTCATAGGTTATATATATTTATAGATAATTAGAAATTATTGATAATTAATATTAATTGACGCAATAATTTTACATTTAATTTACTCAATCCTTACTATTACATAGGCTGGCGCTTATGTTACCCGGGTAACGCACGAAGGAAGTGACGTCTGTGCTGGTGCTCGTCTTTTTGTGTCGATGGAAAGAAACATATATATATATATATATATATATATACTGTCCGTACATGTATATATTTATCTATGGGAAAGAAAGACTGGACTTTACCATATAAATATATTTGATGTGTCATTTAAATAAAGATTACCTTGTGAAACATTTTATTTCTTTAACTTTTTAAAAGGACATTGACACCAGCTGCCCTTTCTGTCCCTGTGGTTGCTGGTGAAACCATTGCACATTTGTTTTGGACCTGCGATTATACAGAAACAGGGTTTTTTTTTTTCTTTACAGGGTTTTTTTATATTCTTGTTTTAATTTAAAGTTATGTTTCCTATTATTTATTATTTTGTCTACAAGAATCTGAATATTTAAAATTAATATAATATTTATAGTTGATAAGTTTTTTAATTATTAAATCTAAATTTGTAAAACGTATATACCTCTCTTTCTTGTATTAAAAATTACATCATACAATATTTAGAAAGTGTTAAATTCTCCACACACACAAAAAAAAAAATCCCCAGTGTGCTAATGTTTTATTAATTTTGCTAATATTCTGGGTTTTTTTTCTTCTTCTGTTCCTTTTATCCTACCTGGCTATGTTGTTTGCAGGGTATGCTATTTTTTTTTTTCAGCAAAACATATACTGTATTATAGAGGGGTATAAAAATGTTTTGATGTTCGTACACCACAGATCCAGATGTCTTCTAGTGGGAAGATCGAATCATTTAGTGACTCGCTTCTTTGAATCTTGTTCATCAAAATTAACGAATCTTTTTTTTTGAGTGATTTCATTCTTTTGGTTAGAAATAAATTAAAATGTTGCGTTTTCAATACAAATACCCCCAATACGTCTACATACACATATTTTGGCTATAGTTCCAGTTACAATATTACAATGTAACTAAGGACATATTATAATAAACAGAATGAGCAGCTCACCTCTTATACCTTAAAATCTGAGTCGTGCGTTCTTTTGAATCTATTGCACCGCATAGCATCTATGGGAGTCACGTGTCAAAAGAACGAACGACTCGAGACTCGAAGACCCACTAGCCCAATCGTTCAATACTGTTTCCTGTGTACTGCACTCATAGCGCCTATGGGAGTCATGTGTCAAAAGAACGAACGACTCGAGAATTGAAGACTTATTGCTGAGAATCGTTCAGTACTGTTTCCTGTATGTAACATACGGAGGTTTTGCGCATGCGCGCCCAATAGAAAATGAACGAATCACTCTCCAAGACGACTCGTTCATCTGTCATGTTAAAGATTCATTCAAAAACAAACGAATCGTTCATGAACGACCCATCACTAATGTCTTCCCTCAGACACCTTGAAACCTGGCAGTAGAATTGACGATCTGACCCCTGGGGACGAACTCTTGATGCACAATGCTGCAAATGTTGAAACAGACGATAAGCATGCATTTGGTCAAGGTCCGAACCTGCCTCAATTTTTTTGCTCATGAAGATGATGGACTTATCCACTGTGAAGACTGTTGTTTCTTATTAGGATTGTACCCATATACCCAAGTCACCTGTAATGATGCTCAACATGAAGGATGGGTCATCCACAGCAGGCTGACGGAGTTCTTGGCAGATTCTGATGTGCTATCCCTTCTGCTCCTGTGTCAGCAGCCTGAGGACGAACTTGGCAGAAACACGGCACATGTTCAAATTACATGTGAGGATTGCCTGAAATGATGTGGATTGTTTTCCCACACAAGTCGTTGAATGGTGTCAACATTTTTGGGGGTTGAGTTTGTTGAAGGTCTTCCTCGTCGTCTTCTAGTTATGTTCTTCTGCTCTTGAAGAGAGTGTGTGCCACTCAAAACATTTTGAACACCTCATTGCAGCATCGCTGTAAACTTGCCGAAATCTGGTCTTGATCTCCCTCATATTCTTTTCAGTTTAAATCCTCTTTTCTAGTCCTGTCACTCATAAGAAACCAATCAAATACGTTCTTTGTCCTTTTTCTCTATTTTCTAAAATCACCTTGCAGGGCATTTCAAATAGTGGAATTTTGTTGAGGGAGTTCCCTCACTGACATCCCTTGCACAGGGATCAGATCAATTAGGGAGTACCCTTTGAAGTACACTCTTTAAAGTGCACTGTCCCATTCCGCTTTCATATAAATGGTGCTTTAATGAGAGATTGACAGAGAGGGAGCATGTAAGTTATAGTCGTCATCATCTTTACCGCTTTATTCAGCGGTACACCCTCGACAGGGTGCCAATCTATCACAGGGCACAACCTACATGATCATTCACACACTACAGGAAATTTGGGAATGCCAATTAGCCTAAACTTCATATCTGCATGTTAAGCATTTCATGTATGGTTGTGTATGTAACAACATTTAAATTTTAATTGAATTTGGACTGTGGGAGGAAACCAGAGCCCCCGGAGGGAACCCACAAAGCACAGGGAGAAAATGCAAACTACGCACACACAGACCTGAGGTAAAGCCATTAAGACTATTAACCAAATAAATTTTAACTTCATATGGAAAAAACATGTGCATTACATCAGGAAAGCACAACTTATACAAGATTATGAAAATGGGGGATTACAATCCTTTGATTTTACCTGTATAAATGGTATGTTAAAAATTAAATGGCTAAAATATTTTGTTTCCCCGGCCAGACTCAATTCCCGTCTCTGTGTGCATGAAGTTTGCATGTTCTCCCCGTGCTTGGTGGGTTTCCTCCGGGTTCTCCGGTTTCCTCCCACAGTCCAAAGATATGCAGGTTAGGCTAAATGGCGTTCCCAAATTGCCCGTAGTGTGTGAATGGATGGGTGAATGTGTGTGTGTGTGCCCTGCGATGGATTGGCACCCTGTCCAGGGTGTACCCTGCCTTGTGCCCGAAAGCCTCCTGGGATAGGCTCCAGGTCCCCCGTGACCCTGATCACAGGATAAAGCGGTATAGAAGATGAATGAATGAATGAATATTTTGTAACAAATGAAAATAAATTTTGGTTTTCCGTTCCTAGAGGTTTATTTAAAAAACTGGGTGGAATTGATTTTCTATTAAGATGTGATTTCACTGTTTCTAGACTACCAGTTAAATTATCTTAATTTCACCAACAGGTTTTGCTATATTGGAAATTATTATACAATCATAACTTCACCCCACACCAAACCTCAATATGGAACAATAGATTTATTCTATCTAGATATAAATCTTTGTGCATTCTTGATTGGCTTGAAAAAGGTGTTTGGTCAGTTCGTCACTTGATGAATGAGGACGGGAGCTGGTTATCGTTCAGTGGTTTCTGCTCAAAGTACAACTTACACTGTGAATGTAAACAATTTGAGCGTGTATTAAAAGCTATTCCAAAAAGTTTTATAAACATTTTACAAAACAGCTTTACCGACATCTCAGATGGTTCATTTGATCTTCCATCACTTCTTTTTAATGGTAATAACCTTAAAGCAACGCTTCCCAACAAAATCATCCGCTCTTGTTTAAATTTTATAATACGTCCAACATCGTTATATTATAACAATATTTTACAAAATTATGATAAAACAAACCGTTAAAATACTACGAACACAATACATTGCCTTTCCAGTGGCCCCTAAAGCAAAAGAAACCCATTTCAAAATATTTAATGGTATTTAAGACACCGGTTTAATTTTGAACAAAATGCTTGTACTTTCTGTAAAGTTGACATTGAGACTACTGATCACCTTTTCTTGTGAGTATTCTGCTATCTTTTGGGAAAATATGTCTTATTGGTTGGAGCCAAGGATACAATCACTGCCTGCTTTTGATAGAAAACATATTATATTTGGAATACTACTGGATGATGAGAATAATAACTTTCTCATTAATATAATGCTAATTTTAGGCAAATTTTTTATTCATAAATGCAAGTGTATAAAAACTAAACCTTATTTTTCAGTTTTTAAAAAGGATTTTATTTGCAATTATGTTCCATCATTGGAACATATGAAAAGTAAAAAGGCCAAGAAACTGGTTGGAATAATAAGAGAATTTGGTTTATTAGAAGAAAACTAGAGACCCTTTTTCATTTGTATTCACTTATTTATTTTATTTTATTTTGATTATTTATTAATTTCTTTGTTATATATATTTTTTCTTATTTCTTTGTTTTTATACTTTTTTGCGTGTAATTAATGTGTGCCTTGTTTTTTGATCAATGTTTACACAACTTTATGATGCTATTATAAATGTATATCTTGTTCTGTGTTTTTGTTCAATTAAAAAAAAAACACACACACAGACCTGAGGTGGGAGTTCAACCCAGATCCTGGAGGTGCAAAAGTCAATGTGCTAACTCTTAAGCTGTGGCTTATCACATGCTACATATTCCCCAAAATAATTGTACTAACTACAAATTAAAATTTCCTTCCACCTCCCAAAAATAACCCTGGAGGTAGAGTGGCCAAGAAAAATGTGAATTAATGGATATTGTATTTCTGTCTTCTATGTAGTGCACTAGTGCTATCTGAAACAGGTCCAGAATGCGAACGTTATGCGCACTACTTACGACGAATGATTAGCTAGAGTTGGAACACAGCCCATGCCGATGTGTCCAATCAGAACGGAGCTTAGCTCCGGCATGGTGACGTCACACAAACACACGAAAAAATGGCGGCGGCTCTGAGTAGTGAGTTTAGCGACTTGGTGCTGATTAAAAAGCAGCTGATTTCTATGATATCGCAATGTAAGGAGCGCGGACTCGTGCACAGTGTGAAGTGGTGAGTCATTCTATTTCACACAGTATACACAAACCGTATAGTCAGGATGTTATTTAATGATGTTTGAGCTGTTAGCCATGGGGCTAATGTCTGGATTCATGAGTTTCCTGAGAGTGGTTAATGAATGTATTTATAATTATTCACTTATTTTCACATTACGTAATGTTCTATAACTACGAAGCAATATAATTATGATGGAAACTTCTAGTAACTATTCAATCTGTCCCCGAGTCAGCACTGTAACATTTCTATATAAAGCAGTGCGTTACACTGACTAAACATTAATATATATTAATATATAATACACACACACACACACACACACACACCACCGACGACCAGCCATAGCATTATGACCACCCGCATAATATTGAGTAGGTTCCCGCCTTTTGGCCACCATAAGAGTGATGCACTGTGTGTTCTGACACAGTAACTGCATGAAGATTTTCAGCTATTTGAGTGACAGTACTCCTTCTATTGGACTAATGTCTCCACATTGCATTAATGAGTCTTAGCTGCCCACAACCCTGTCAGCAGTTTTCATTCCTTGGGTTACGTTTCGTAGGTCCTGAACACTGCAGATCGGAAACATTCCACAAACGCTGCAGTTTCGCAATTGATTACATACCACAATTTGGCCCCATATCAAAATCAGTCAAATCCTTACACTTGCCTATTTTTCTAATTCCGACACATTGACTTCAGGAAAGACGTTCACTTCTTGCCTAATATATACCTTCCAAGTATCTTTGTAACAAGATAATCAATGTTAAACATTTCACCTGTCAGTGGTCATAATGTTATGGATGATTGATGTACCAGCTGAACACTAAATCGTAAAACACCCTACAGACTAAACACTAAACTTTAATACACTACACTGGATACGCACTAAATGTTAAAACACTCCACTGCCAGAACACTTAACATTAGGGCTGCAACTAACGATTATTTTGATAATCGATTAGTTGGTCGATAATTTTTGTTTTCTTTTTTCGATTAATCAGATAAAACTAACCGCTTTAATTTGATGTTTTGCTTAACTATATGAAACCATAAACAAGGGTATTATTTATGTATAAAAGTAAACTTTAAGAAATGCAATAGCCACATAGCGTTTAATGACCTTTAATTTTGACATTTAAACCTTATTTTATGTAAATCAACATTTTTGTTTTTAACAATAATTGCAGATGGCAAGTTGACAGAGTATATATATATATATATATATATATATATATATATATATATATATATATATATACACACACACACACACACACAGTGTGTATGTATATGTGTGTACTGTATATACAGTATATATATATATATATATATATATATATATATATATATATATATATATATACACACACACACGGTGTGTATGTATATGTGTATATATATATATATATATATATATATATATATATATATATATATATATATATATATATAGTTTAAAAAATACACTGACATATTCAGTTGTTAAGAATGACCTCACTTTTAAATTCTCTTAAATTAATTCAACTTAATAAGAAGAATAACAGACTTCTAGATTATTATGATATTATTTTTAATTGAAGTGTCTCTTGCTCTACATCCTTTTCAAGGTTTATACATTATTTCGATCCTCTCATGTATTTTATCCTTTTTTTGTTGTCCCAATAAATTTTTATATATATATATGTATATATATATATATGTATATATATATATATATATATATATATATATATATATATATATATATAAAATTTTGCTTAAGTAGACATTCTCGTAATACGGCGACGTAGGGAGAGAGAAAAAATCGCCGCTACTGGGTTCACTCTGTTTATTTTGCCCTTTTTCCGCATTTCCCTATGTATAGCATGTAGGAACATGGGATATATCTGGTCCTCCGAAGTTTAAAATGAACGTGAAGAAAACGCACTAGTTTTTTTCCTTGCGTTCGTTGGGATTTGAGCGCCAAGAAAAAGCTGCATGCAATGTTTTTTTTGACACTGTATTACCGCGCAGCCGGACAAACGCACATCACCAAAGCCCGTGTGAACTCTCTCACTACTTAACATTAAAACAGAGCACTGACTGAACTTTAAACATTAAAACATTATGCCAAGTAAACATTAATACTGCACAGACAAAACACTCAACGTCAATATACACTACACAGACTAAACACATTTAAAATTATAAGGATTATATTCACATTATTACATTCACATATTTTTTATTTCCATGCTCCATCAAAGATTTTATAGTCCAGTGAATACAGATCTTAATACAGTATGGTTAAAAACATGTAACTATTCACATATTAAACAGCAATGTTCCTTTATGGTTTTATTGTATTTATTCATTTATTTGTTTGTTTCTTGATCACACTTAGATAATAAAGAATTTTATTATTTACACAGCTCTCTTAAAGAAAATGTGTTTAATGTAATAAATAATTTCATAAATTAATTTCCACAGGTATGTACACAAGCATCTGCCACAAACAGAAATGGAATAATATCACACTTTATATCACACTGATTGTGTAAATGTTTTTAATACTCTACAAGTATTTATAATTCAGAGTAATTATTAATCACCACACCCATCTGTATTCTGCCTTCTTAATATGACAACGAGATTAAAATGTATTGTGTGTTTGTGCATGTTTCTGTATGTGTGTGTGCATACAGGGCATCTGAGTTGGCTTTTTCACTCGATCCTCTCCCACTGAGTGAGATTCCCTCTCCACCACCAGTCACTGAGGTCAATATGTTTAATTAATCTGACGAATTACAATGCTCCTCATTATTTTCTCTATATGAAAAGTGTTGTACCTTAAATGTATTTAAGATAATAATGATTTATAGATTAGCTGAATTTGGTTAATTTAAAGGATTTTCACACACTGTTCTCAGAGGCAGTGATGTCACTTCCTCCTCAGACACTGCCCTCTGTGTGGCAATAAAATCTGTATACTAACTGACTTTTATGGTTAACAAGCTCTTAAACAACTCTTAATTTTTCACATAGTGCACAACATGGGAGGAAGATTCTTTTAAATCAAAAACACAAATCAAGGTCTGTTACTTCACCATTCTCAGTCCCTTTTCTGTTCTGCTTCTGATGTTTCTGTGTTTAGGACGAAGCTCACGACCTGGATGCTTTGTGTTTGGCAAAGTCATATTTTGATCTAAAGGAATATGACCGTGCAGCGTATTTCTTGCGTGACTGCCACAGTCAGAAAGCGTACTTCCTCTACATGTACTCCCGCTACCTGGTGAGGCATTGTCACTGTCTCTATATTTAGTGTGTATCGTGTTGGGTGGGTGTTAATTGTTCCACCAGTATGATTTAATGCGCTAGTTTGTGTTATGTGTGTTCTGCTGTTTTTAGCATTTGTTTTTTGTATTTTTTAGTCTGGAGAGAAGAAGAAGGACGATGAGACAGTGGACAGTCTTGGTAAGACACACACTCACAATTTTTTCATCATTGATGGTTAAATATTTATATTATCACAATTATTTTGTGTGGCAATTTATGTATTGCCACTGACTCAAATCGATTAAAGTTCTTTTCTTCCCCCAATTATTTATCATTTTATTTATAATATTTATAATAAAGATGCACTGATCGATTGGCTTGGTTGGAATTGGCTGGTTTTCTGTTTGATCGACAATAACCAGTGATAGGACAATCAGCTTAGGATATAACTGATTTTGTGCTGAGTGTACGAGTTTCTGAGTGGCGCAAAAAAACATTTGTTTTGAGTTTTTATGGCGTTACATTATCAAGTCACACTCGTTAAAAATCCTCCTACTGTATCAACCTTTTTCTCCAAATGCTGCTAACAAATTAGTCTCAAAAGCCACTCATTATACACACGTACACCAGTCTCAAAAAAACAGTCTCACAAATTAACGCAAAATGTGCTAGAAGCTGCACAAGTCTCCATGCTCACAACTGCTCAATATGCGCTCGTCGTCAAGCTGACTTTGGAGGTGTTTGAGGCAGTGATAGGAATAAATTACATTTTAGAAATCATAATTATGGCGGATGCATGCTGCCTTAGTAAAAATCTAGATTTTGTTTAAATGAATTTTAAATGGCTTAAATGTATAAACTCTTGTATTTGAAGATAGTTTTTGTATAAATACTGACCTACTGCTATAAGGAATAAGCGACATTTAATTACTCTTGTTCAATTTAGTTGTACTGTAAATCTGTTGAGTAAAATTAAGGTATGAAACTTTAAAGTTTTAAAGGTCTTATAAAAAAGTAGATTAAAAATTAATTATTGCATTAGGTTATTTCTTAAATCACAATATAAATCGAATTAGCACCAATGAATCATGATGATATCATATCAGGTGGTCGCTGGTGTTTTCCCATTCCTAACGTTTAGAGACTGCATTAAGTTTCATTTCCCTTATGTGTGCGTGTGTGTTTGTAACGGTGTCTAGGTCCTCTGGAGAAGGGTCAGGTACGTAACGAAGCATTGAGAGAGCTGAGAGTGGAGCTCAGCAAAAAACACACCGCTGGAGAACTGGATGGATTCACACTCTACCTGTAAATGCACACACTTCACACATGCCAAAAGCTTCCATTCTCCAAAATGTTTATTATACCCCTGTACACCAACAGGGAGCTGAAGTAGTTTGTAATTTCACTCTGTCGTTTTTCCTGTAGTTCAGCGTTGTGTTGCTTTTTGGAACACATTTATTTTATGTTGCTTTTCAAATCTTATAAAGGATTTCCAGTTTGGCATTGGTAACAATTTATTCAGCAAAACTTACCCATTTAATCATTAATTATTGTTTCACTAATTTGCATGTAAAAAGATCAGTCAGGTAAAGAAATGTTGACAGACCGCAAGTAAGTCAAACAAACATTTTAATTTTTTTCGTCATTTGATGAGGTAGAGACTGTTTGGGATGATGCTGAAAATCATTTCCTATTGACCCATTGTTATTAAATGTGTCTGTAATGTTCTCCATAAGAAGATTATGGATTATAAATACAGAGGTAGGCTGGAAGCCTGTCAGTCCAACTGGAATGGACTCTTAATTTTCAAAATGGTATGAGGTCAAATATATATATATATGTGTGTGTGTGTATATATATATATGTATGTATATACATATATATATATATATATATATATATATATATATATATATATATATATATATATATATATATAGATATATATATATATATATATATATATATAGATATATATATATATATATATATATAGATGGGTAGGTGTGTGTGTATAAAAAATATAAATTTAATTAGGGATGTGCACGAGTACTCGAACCCATCAGCGACGATCGAGCGTGAAAGCTTGCGGTCTAGAGACAATACCGGAGCACAGAGCGAAAATGGCTTCTAAAGCGCGCAGCGCCGTCTCGCCGGAGAGTCCTTCCTGCCTCGGGGATCTCTGTCTCCATATACACACACACACAGTATATGACTGTATGTTTTTATGTATAGGTATGGGGTTGTGTTGAGGAAGCTGGATCTGATGAAGGAAGCAGTGGATGTGTTTGTGGAGGCGACACACTCTCTCCCTTTACACTGGGGCGCCTGGCTCGAGCTCTGCAACCTCATCACGAACATTGATATGGTACACATTTAATACCAGATGCTGTTCCTCAACACCACATGATCATTCCTAACACCAAACACATGCCATCAGTGCCTTAAATCCAGTCTAAACACTACAGTGTTTCTCAAAAACACAAGCTTATTTTCAACATCCCACATGTTCCCTGCCATTAACATACACTCTCTGAGCAGCACCACACATACTTTTTCAATAACACGGTCAACACCCTGTGTCATCAAATTTCTCACTACAGTCCACACTAAACACCTAGTCCTGAATATCTGGGGAGTTAAAAGATTACGCAATAAACGTGAAGAACTTTCTGTACATCATTCAACATATATGTAACAGTGTCTGAGCCTAATACCACATATAGTACATTTAACACAATCTGTCAGCTCTCCAATCTCATCACTAGCATGAAGATGCAAATTCAGTTTATTCAAATTTCAGTTTCTCTCTCTCTCTCACACACACACACACATTTAGTAGACTTCTGACCGTGTCTGTTATTGTATAAGCCTCTGTTCCTTTGTCTGTACGTCTGTAACTGAAGCACCTGTCTCGTGTGTTTTTAGCTGAAGTCTCTATCCTTGCCTGATTGTTGGGTGAGGGACTTCTTCATGGCCCACATTTACACAGAGCTGCAGATGATTACAGAGGCATTGCAGAAATACCAGAGTCTAAAGGAGGCTGGATTCTCCAAGAGTACCTACATCATCTCCCAGATCGCTGTTGCCTACCACAACATTCGAGGTCTGGACCATCATCACTCATAGACTTATATGGAATGCAACTTTTGAATGTGTATTTTGGGACAATGCACCCAGGCACATAAAGAAGTCACAACAAAAATATAAAATAATTAAATATAAAAGCCTTTGGTGCCACGGTGGTGTAGCCATGCAGAGGTGGAAAGAGTAATAAAATTAGTACAAGTAAAGTTACAATTATAAAAATCTACTCAAGTAAAAGTAAAAAGTAGTTCATTAAAAAATGTACTCGGAGTAAAAGTTACCGAGTTACTTTTTTTAAAATTTTTTTTTAACAGCGGGGTGGGATGAGGCATTCTAGCGTAGTTCAAAAAAGATGAGCAGATGTAAATCTCAAACTAGTTGTTTTTAACTGAAGGAACACCTTTGCATAATAAAGCTGTTGTCTTTCTTGTGCTTGAAAATCAAAGTGGTCACTTAAATATGGTGTTACGTCCCAGTCTAGGGCCAAACAGCAAAAGAATGGTTCAGGGTTCTATTTATAATATATATAACTGTATGGAAATGGTGGTATATGGCAGAAAGAACTAGATCCAATCATTAACTGATGAAATAATGAGGTTTGTACACACACACACACACACACACACACCAGTAGGAGGAGGATCAGATTCAGGTTGGACCCAGGCCAAAATAATAAACAAAATGGTATTTATATTTAGTAGCTAGATTACCTGCAAAAAAAAAAAAAAACACACACACAAACAAAAATACAGGTACCTTCCCGGACTCCCTAAACCAAAAACAGTGAAATTATCTACAAATATATACAAAGACCAACCAAACCAAAGGGACAAAGCAATAATCAAAGTCAATTGGAGGCAAAAAGTCAAAACCGGAATACACAACCAAATATCAAAACGCCAAAATCACAATCTTTCATCTTTCCCGCGTCTCTCTCCGGTTTATACATGGTCGCGCTAGTCGATGACGTCACTCAGGGCGGAAGTGACCGTGTGGAAGGTCAGGAAGATGCAGATGTCAGAAAACCTGGAGTGGAGTCTGGAGCGGCGCGCGACCAGGACATGATACACACACGCGAGTGCAACGGGGCATTTATAAAGCATAATATCTTTTATTATTTTATAATTTTCATTCATTTATTTTTTACTCAGTAGCGAATATGATTTAAAATGTAGCGAATTACAATACTTCAAACAAAACGTACTTAAGTAAAAGTAAAATTACAGATTTTTAAAACTACTTTAAAAAGTAGAAATACACAAAAAAGCTACTCAATTACAGTAACGCGAGTAAATGTAATTCGTTACTTTCCACCTCTGTAGCCATGGACCTCCAGGGTCCTGGTTTGATTCGTGCCCCTGTGTGCATGGTGTTTGCATGTTCTCTCTGTGCTTGGTCGGTTTCCTCCAGGTACTCTGGTTTCCTCCCACACTCCAAAAGACTAATTGGCACTACCAGATTACCTGAATTGTATGAGTGAGTGCCACTGAGTCTCTTAGTGTCCCAGAATGAACAATATTTATTGTGTATTTTATTTGTTGTGTGTGTGTGTACAGATATTGACCAGGCGTTGGAATTGTTTAACGAGCTCCGTGAACAGGATCCATTCCGCATCGAGAACATGGACACGTTTTCTAACCTGCTATATGTGCGGGTGAGAACTCTCTTGTCATACTCAAATCCTGCTTACAGAGTGTTTACTATACGGTAGATCACAGGGGAGCACAGGTCATGTGTGTCAAACACTCATCAGAAAGCTGAGGTTTTGCTATTAACTCGTTAGCAGATGCTTAAAGATTTTGGCTTGTTTTCCTGTGATGACGTCAGTACTCAGATCAGAACTGGGAGCAGTATCGGGTCGGTATTGTCTGAAACAGTTGAGATTGATTTTAGTTTAAAACTGGATTGAGGTTTTAAGTAATATTCCGCACCAGTCTGTCCTACAATGTTTTGGGCACGATTTTCATCACATTGAGGGTGGATTTATGTTGATCTACTGCAACCCTGCACTAGGATAAAGCTAAAGTTTAGTTTAGTTCTAGACCATGTTTAAAAGCCCAAGCTGACCAATGTGCTGTACAGCTAAGGGTAATTTATATCTATATAAAACATAATAATAAAATAAAAACATACCATTACAACAGAATCAAATGTGTTAATGATTCCTATCAAAGTCAATGGAAAGATTATGCCAAGTGTTTGTGTATGTGTGTGTTTTAGAGTATGAAGCCAGAGCTGAGCTATCTTGCCCACAGCTTGGTGGAAATAGACAAGTACAGAGTGGAGACCTGCTGTGTCATTGGTCTGTAATCACACACGTTACACTAATCTCTTACTGTACCCAGTTCCAGATGTTTGTTCTTTTAATATGAATGATTAATATTAAGTGTATACACAGAAATTCTAAAATAAAAATAAAAAAACACTTAAAGTTGTTGGTCATCAAAACTGATATTTAACTTATCATTTTGATTCATACACATTCACATGTCATACAAACTTGATTGTGTAAAGCTGCTTTGCGACAATGTCAATTGTTAAAAGCGCTATACACGTACAATTGAATTGAATTTCACACACACAGGGAGAAGCAGCACAGGGTTAACTGTTAATTATGTTAACTATTTAGGTAATTACTACAGCATGCGATGTCAACATGAGAAAGCGGCTCTGTATTTCCAGCGAGCACTGAAACTGAGCCCTCGCTGTCTCGGGGCCTGGACGCTGATGGGCCATGAGTACATGGAGATGAAGAACACGTCTGCTGCCATCCAGGCCTACAGGTACAATTAACTCACCCTAATGAACAATGTCTTACTCTGCTGTGCAGTGTATTATATTATGTGTTGTGTATTGTAGATAAGGTTACTCAAGTCAGCTCGTAGTGCTTTATCACTGATCGCGGCATTGCACAAAGTATTGGCACTGCCTTCCCAATCTATTAGTACTTATTAGCACAGTATACTGTACATCTGCAAACTGTGACCTGATGTTGTGTGTGTATATATAAATGTTTGTTTGTATAAGACATGCAATCGAGGTGAATAAGCGGGATTACCGGGCATGGTACGGACTCGGTCAGACTTACGAAATCCTCAAGATGCCCTTCTACTCGCTCTACTACTACAGGAAGGCTCACCAGCTCAGGTGTGTAGTGTGTTTGTGAGTATTATGATAAGTTCTGACGTGCAGTGAGAAATGTGAATGTGAGTTACTTGTTATAAAAACCGTAACTGTATGTGATTAAAGTGGCCACATGATCACAAACTAATGGTCATGTGATCAGACGGAAACAAAATTGTATCAGATGTGGAAATGTGTTTTCAGCCCAACATTCTTCAGCTTAAGCTAAATAATCATTTAGTACGTTTTAGTTATCGGACATGATTTTAGGTTTCACTGCAAGGAAGGGTGTTTAAATTAGCTAGTGTTTTTCCAAAGTATTGTTTATGGTTCTTTCGATGGGAATACAACAAGTAAAACAAATTTCACTACCGATTTATTTATAGTACTGTTTGCTACTTAGTATTCATAAATTGCAGATGGGTTACCAAACCCCAGAGGGAGATTTTGGAGTATTGTAAGGAAAAATAAAATTCTGTTACTCTTGTGTTTTTTTTTTTTTTTCCACCTTTATCAATATTACTGAGTGTGTGTGTGTGTACGTACTTTTGTTTGCTTCAGGCCCAATGATTCCCGCATGCTTGTTGCTCTTGGTGAATGTTATGAAAAACTCTCACAACAGGTTGAAGCTAAAAAGGTAAGGAGCTCTAAACATCATCTGAATTATTTTTATGAAGAAGGGGGTGATTCTGATATTGTGTGTGTGTTGCAGTGTTACTGGCGAGCGTATTCCGTGGGAGACGTGGAGAGGATGGCACTGCTCAAACTTGCCAAGTATTATTATTATTCCTAATATTAGTATTATTATAATCATTAGCATCGTTTATCAATATTATTACTGCAAAGTTATATGTAACAAGATGTGAATTATTGATGAACAGTGTTCATGTGTGTCTGTGTCCAGGCTTCATGAGCAGCTAAACGAGTCCGATGATGCGGCTCAATGTTATATAATCTACATCCAGGACATTTTCTCCTGTGGGGTAAGTGTGTAACGCTGTAAGCGTTTGAATGCTTTGAATTCTGGAGTTTTAATGCTATAATTCCGATGAGTATTTATTGACATCTGCATGACTGATGATTGTTGTGCGAATGAGAGTTTAATAATGTGAGAGTGAGTGTTAATGACGTGAGTAGTGAAATATGAGTCTCGAGCATGTTTAATGCTTCAAGTGTTAATTGTTATGACAATCTGTAATTAATGCTATGAGACAAATTTCACAAGGGACTTTAATGCCCTGAGAATTGAATATTGTGAGAATGATTAATAGAGATCCCAATAATTTTATGTGGCAATATATGTATCGCTACAATGACTTCAAAATATATATATTTTAAATATATATATTTTTATTGAATTAATTGACTGTATATTCAGTATGTTATAACATTTGAGGTATTAGAATGTTGCAGTTCCTCTATGGTCCTACAGGTGGTGCCCTTTAAACTAGTCACATTCTGGCAGGCAGCACAGCATTCTGTGTGGTTTGTAATTGTAACCAAATATTAAAAAAATTAATATTGAAGCGGAATATTTATAAAGTCGTGAAACATGGTAACAAATTACAGGTCACATTTCTTTTTCCCTTCAAATATATTTTTATTGATTTTTAAGCAAAAACAGAACATACAAGATAAACTAAAGTATGCGTTCCAAGTACAGAGTCAGCCAAAAAAAAATTATTTGGCACACTTATAAATATAAATATTTTAATACAATGTGTGTGTGTATGTATGTATGTATGTATGTATACACACACACACACACACGATACTATAATAATAAGTAATTGTCAATATTCTATTATTATAATGTACATTGCACTATTTTTCTTTTGTGTGTCTAATTTTTTTTGGCTGACAATTTATAAAACCCTTACACACCCCTAACCTCCACCCCACTCTTCTCCAGTTCCAAGTCATCCTTGCACATCTAAGAAATGGTTTCTGAACAGATGAACCTCCTCATTAAATGTATATTTATCTGTATGTTCTTTACCTGTACGTCATTTATATAGACATCAGGTATATTTAAAGAAAATTTTTGCTTAAAGATGAAGGAACGGCTTCCATACCTGTTGAAATTTCAAAACTGAATTACACATTGAGTAATAAAATTTCTCAAGTGACGAACATGACATAATTTTCCTGAGCCACTGGGTGTGGTTGGGTGAGGTGGCCCTTCCACTTTAAATAAAAGAGAAGGCTTGGTGAGGAGGGACACATGATATTCAATATACAATAATATACAATAATCATCGTTTAGTATGGGTTAAATGCTTAACCTCCTCACCAATGAGGCAAAAAAGGGCAACTATGGGGTTTGGTTTGCAATTCCATATGTGAGACAGGGTTTCAAATGACATCTCTTCAAAGTTTTTCACAATCAACACCTGGGTAGAAGCGAGAAAGCTTAACTTTGGGAAATAAACCCTATGTACAACCTTCCCTTTATCCCTATTGTATTAATGCGAAGTTTTAATGTCATTTGGTGCAGTATTTAAAGCTGTACTATACGTGTTTAACACCATAACTGTGGTGTCTGTTGGTGAGACGTTATTTTAATAGGTAATTAACTTTTTAATGTGTTGCATGTAATAGTGCTTAAATTCAATATTTGATAATATCACTAAATACACCTGAAAAAGGTTAAACAAGTGTTTTAATACACATTTTTTTTAAACAATCTGGCCATTTAATATAAACTATGTTCTTGATCAAAACTATGAAAATTAACATCAAGCAATCATGGTAACTATGCTGGGGAATTCATTAAGCACCTACACAGTTAGTGTCTGAGTGTATTAGTTAAACCTGTGTATACATGCGTGTGTGCAGGAGCAGCTGGAGCATGTGGAGGTGAGCACGGCATTGCGTTATCTTGGTCAGTATTATTTTAAGAACAAACTGTATGACGAGGCATCACTGTGTGCACAACGCTGCTGTGATTACAACGAAGTGAGTATTTCTCTCTATCATGCACATTTTTTTTCATGTGCTGTATTAACACACAAAGACATGAAAACTATTGTAGATGTACAAAATACAGACAAGTGTGTGAAACATTTGTTTCATTTATTAAAAAGCATGTGTTGTGCAGCAGTTTCTGTCTAAACCTGAGAGCGTTTGTGTGTAGGCACGTGAGGAGGGAAAAGCTCTGCTGCGTCAGATCTCAGCCGTGCGGGAACAAGGAGAATCAACTTCAGAGCAGAGTGTCTTTAACCCACTGAACACGGCCACACACACACTGCAAAGTGTGTACAACACCAACACACCCATTCGGAGAGTGTCTCCTCTCGACTTGTCGTCCATCACACCCTGACACACACGCACGCAAACACCACAGGCACCCATCCTGATACACTTAACCATGTTATTATCTTTGGTACAGATTGATCGTATCAGTTTGCTCAGAAATAACATGTACGTGTATTCTTTGTCGAAATAAACTTTTTGAAATATCCTACAGGAGCATGACACTGATGAAATTTAGGGTTGTCTCACTTTTGCCAGTGTGACTATTGGTTCTTGCAAACTGAGGTGGAAGAACTTCCTGCAGGAGACAGTTCGGGGAAAATTTGTGTACTAAAGGATACTTACAGAATTTACTGATGATGAAGAGTAAACTTGACTAACCAGTGCCTCCTGCTGGTGGAGATAGTTATCAATGTAGTTCTGATCCCTGTTCAGTGGTGTCTGATTCTCTAATAGGACTTTTGTACAATTATTTTAAATAAAGCTGCACACAGTGACGGATCAGAAAATGTGTTCTCCTTGTGTGTGGGATGAATGAAAATGGTGAAACATCAGTGATTGGACCTGGTAATGCAAGAGGGTGTCAAAAAGTATCCACACACTGGCAAAATCTCCTTGCTTTTCAGTACACTTCTCAATATATCTAGCGACAAACTTTTGTATTCCCTTATTTAAAAATGTTTTAGGCTGAGCTGCGAGCCACGAATACACTGCTGTCTTCATTTCTTCATCAGTACTCTTAGGGCTGCATTGAGGGGAACAAAAAAATTTAAGTTTGATGGAGCAAGATCAGGACTATAAGGAGGATCCTTTATCACTTAAACTAGTTTTAAGTATTCAAGGATTCTCCCTATATAGTTTTTCATATTTTCCAGCTGATGGCTGACTTTTGCACATCTGAATCTTCTTGATATACAAATACTTCTGTTTATACTCTTCCATGAGTTCCGTGAATCACGAATGGACCATCCATTTTTGCTCATACCACAAAAGAACTGATCGAACTAGTTAGTGGCATCACCTGATTTGTGCACATCCACAAAACTAATGCATCCTGTTTGTGTGTGAAAGCAATCAGTCATGTCTGTATCCATGTCTTTTATTCAATCCACAGCAACGTGCCTTACACAAAACACAAAGTGATTAACAGCATACAGATTTATCATATGACTGTAGGTACAGTAATTACAGCCTATAAATCACACACACACACACACATAAAATAATAATAGAAGATATAAATGCCTCGAGGAAACTCCGTGTATACACACAGCTAGGTTAATTGTGCAGATCTCTTACAAAACTGTACAAGCATGTGCTGCAACATTAAAGCTTTGAACATACCATAAAAAAACATTTTAACTCCAGCAAGGACATCGATCCTGTGGGCCATGTGGAAAAAACAGTTCGGTTCAAACATTACAATAAGAGTCACATATTATTTATACCGTCACTGATGGATTAGTGTCTCATTAAATGTTTATACTTACTGCAAAATACTCTAAGAATTTTTTTTTAATTATAATCATTATTTCTAAATCAATTCTGTCAAACAATAAACCAATAATATTATTGATAGAAATGAATAGTAACCAAGCCAATGATCATATATACAACGATTACAATATTTTGTAATATTCTTATTCCATATATATGTATTGGTATACAGTATTTTGGTATATAAAATATCAACGCTATCTTCTTTAGCAATAGTTATTACTCTAATGAGTAGTTAATTAAGAAAATCCTTCCTCATCCCTGCTCTTTAGCTTAATGAACAGATTGTTGCAGTAATGGGAATTGATTAATAGTTAACAGTATAATAAATATGTGACACAAATGCATAGTTTAGAATAATACGTCCTGCTAGGGAAAATCTGCAGAATCCTTAATCTGTCAAGCTTGGCTAATTAAACATTCTGCTTTCCAGCACAGGTTCTCAACCATGGTCCAGGAGAACTCCCTGTCCTGCGCCTGTTAGTGTCCCTGCTCCCAACTTCACCCGAGTAAGGGCAGTTAATTAGCTGACTTGTTAGATTAAGTGTGTTGAAGGTTCATATCAGTGTCATGCATATGAAAATTGAAAAGGCAGAAAGGGTTTAGAGTAACATGCTCTCTCCTTAATAAACGTCAGAAAAACCTGGGGTCAGGTGAGCATCATTACACCCTGCCCCTGCGTGTAAGGGCGGGGCTTGGTGGGGGAGAGGGTTGGCGTGAGCGCAGTATGCGTGCGTACGGCGTTGTGTTGTCTGCTTTCGCTCTTGTTTTGCTGCAACGTGATGGTGTGAAGAGCCGCAAGAACCCTCGCTTGCCTGGGGTTTGGTTCTCCACCATTGCGACGGCAACTCCACAGCCACGCCTGCTGCAGGAGCTAGTGGTGGCAGGAGAAGCTAGGGTGAAAGGTCGCTTAAGAGTCTCATCTTTTCGATGGAGCTGACCTTTAAGGAGCTGCATCGTCGAGAGAAGATCCATCAACATCTGATCCTGAAACACAAACACACAGTGTGAGTACAGTGTGTGTGTGTGTGTCTATTTGATGAGAGCTGAGTTAAGGACAGTGCCACAAAGGTGTGTGTGTTCATGTAATACCTGTTTGATTAGTGTTGAGTCGGCAGTGTTGAGGGATATGCGGAGTTTCTCTCCATCAGTATAATGACAGCATGCTCGCCCTCCAGACTGCAGCTTCAACACAAGTGTACGCAGATCAGCACGCAACTGCCTCAAAGTCTACACACACAGAAACATCAGGATGAAACCCTGGTAGACAAACGTGTATAACCTGCTGTGACTTAATTCTCTCCCTGTTCCCTTCACTACTTTGTTGCACTGTAGTATAATAAAACAAGGTTAGTGTTCATTCATGAATTTGATTCATCCTATGAACATTGTGGTCCTATCACACACATTATTCACATTTCTTGTTTAAATTAGCAGAGTGCATCATGCGTAATCTGAAAGCTGATAGGGTGCTAACATTCAATGGACACAAACCCTCATGCTGATGCTCTAAACGGTTTGATGGGTTTGAACATCACTACAATATAATACATGCTCAAACATACTGCCTAGCGGTTAAAAAAAAAACACACTCACACACACATCTACTATTTAATTCGACCACCTTTAGCTTATGGCCAGTTTGTGTGTGAAAATGATTCCTCATGCTCCAAGAGCCACTCTTTCACAATCTGAGTCCTGGAATATGGCCCTGCCTTCAGGGAAAAAAAAAACTCAATCGCTTGCATAACCTGGTCATTCAGTACATTCAGGTAGTCAGTTGTCTTAATTCTACTGCCACATAGCGTTGCTGTGCTAAGTTGAGAATTCAGCACTGTATTATCACATTATCACACACCTTCTGTCCTTCGATGAGTTTACGTTCTGTAGATGCAGTCAGGCTGGAGGCTCCGGGATGATCCTGAAAACGCTTCAGCTCTGAGGAAGACACAATAAGGCATAGAAGTTGTGGTCAGGAATATTTTCTTTTTTTTTTTTTTACAAAAAACACACACAACTGTTGTGGAATTTGATGGTCAGCCACATCTCTTTGAGAGATAACGGAAAACTGACACTTGGTTGCTATCAGCAATATCAACGGTTTTTTATAGCTCTAATGAGAAAGGTCTTTAACCCCCAAGCGTTCAGATACAATTTGGGGTCAAGCAAAATAAAATTGTGACCACTTGTGTGCGCATAAAACAAATTTTACTTGTGTCTATGCGTGTGTACAGTGCACATGTAAAGCAAAAGCAAGTCTCAGAGAGGTTAAAAATCCATTTTCTCTCTCTGTATCAGCCTGCTCTTTGTATCTGTGTGCGTGCGCGTCATTGGACACCGTGCCACACACACACACACAATCTCTCTCACACTCACACACTCTTTCTCTCTGCTCTACACAGAAACACTGCTCTGTCGTGATTCTTTTCAAAGGTAAAGTGTAGGTTAAATAGTTTTATTCTTACTTTACAGCAGTGATTCCGTTAGTGTGTCGAGACTCATTAGAGAGATTTCTTTATTAGAGAGATTTCTTGTTTATTTTTCCGATAAACAGTGTTTCCGTTGTGTGCGTGTGTGTGTGAAAAGAGTGGAGGAAGGGTAACTGTGAGGGGCTCCTTACTTTAGCCTCACACACACACACACACGCGCGCGCACAAACGGAAACACTTATCTGTCAGGATTTATTTTTACTTTTTTTTTTTTTTAAGGTAAAGTTCAATTTGCTGCAAAGTCTTGCATTGTTAATTTGTTTTATTTTTACTTTATATTTTGTATTATTTTTATGTATTTATTTTCTGGGGCTGTGGAACAAATAATTTGAGTTTCCATTATTTCTTATGGGAAAATTAGATTTGGTTTATGAGTGTTTTGAAATACGAGCCCGCTTCCTGAACGAACAGTGCTCGTAATCCGAGGCTCCACTGGAAATGGAAATAGGAAATAATGTAATTATGGTACACTGAATCAGAATCAATGTGTTGTGTTGTATTTTATCTTACCCAGAGTTTTGAGTGTAAGCTCGGTTTGTTTGAGGTCAAGCGCCGCTCTGCACTGCTCCAGCTCGGATTTAACTTGTGCTAATTCAGCTTTAGTGTGTTCCAGCTCTGCATGTTCATGCTGGCTGCTGTGTTTGTGCGTTGTAGCTATGCGCTGTGATCGGCGTGGTCCATCACACTCCATCACAGGAGGAAAGGTAGGAGCGGTGCTTGCTCTCTCCCTCTCTTTCAGCGCTGCACTGAGCTCCCGGATCTGATCGTCTCGCTCCTGAAACGCAGGGGTTTCAGCACATTTCATTAGACACAGATTCTTTTAGGCATCCCAGATATTACTACAGTGTCCCTGAACATGTACAATGTAATGTACAGTGTTGCATTCAATGTTGAGTACTGAATGTCTCACCTCTAGCTCCTGACTGTAGTATTTCTTTAAGCTGGTTTTCAGGTTGTTGATTTTGTTTTCACAACGATTCTCCATCAGTTCCCTCTCACTGTCCATCGTCTCACTGCAGTCAGAAACAGAGACAAAAAGGAAGACAGAAACGTTGAATTTCATCATACTGAAAATTGAAAAATTACTTCACATTTACAGAGCCTGTGAGCTCAAATAGACACCTCTATTCTATTAAAAAAAATTGGTGTTTACATAAAAAATAGGGTAATATTATCTTCATAACTGGAATCAATCCCAATTGCCGTAAAAATTTATCATGCACAGTCTGATGTGATCCGTGCCAACTAGAATACACTTTCAATGGGAAGGAGAGCAGTGGTATAAACCTTTAATAATCGGTTCAATACATAAATATTTGCCATGCAATCACTTTATCTGATCTGTGTCTGTTACCTGAAGTCGAGCTGCATGCGGTTGATGACCTCCATCATCTCTGAACACACCTGCTCTCTGATCTTCAGCTCCAGCTCATCTTTCTCCTCTCGCTGACGCAGGACCTCTCGTTTTAGAACATTAATCGCCTTCAGTAGAGCCTAGACACATTAAACATTACCTTACATTTGTGGGACTAAAGAGAGATTCCTGAATGCTAGTAAAATCTTAGTTAATGTACGTATAAAGTACAGTATAAGTGGGTCTGTCCACATCTTAGTGCTTTATCTAAATTCGACAATTTACAATATTTTCATACATTTCTTTTATTCATCTATTTGGATATCAAATTCTGGTGGTATACATTCTTCTGTCTAAAGAGCTGAAGTGGTGCATGGTCTGGAGTATTTCCCAGAGCTCCCACTCCAGATGCAAGTCACTCACGTCAGGCTGGAACATGCTGATATCCTCCTCGTCATCACTATCCTCCTCCTCTTCTTCCATCAGAGTGTCATCTATAGGGGCAGCGTCATCACGCAGCAAGGAGAGGATGTAGGCCACTCGACTCTTAGAGGAAGGACCATGGACCAGCTAGGATGGCAACATTAGTACAAAATTAGTGTATGAGTGTGTGTGTGTGTGTGCGCATAACATTCAGTATGTACCATTTTAAAGTGGATTTATGTAATTGTTTAATAGTAATTATGTAATATCAAACACAACAAACAACAGAAATGTAACTCTGCTGCAGAGGAGACGTTCATTTAGAGTTACCAGCCTCAAAAATCACCAATTAACAGCACCTCTAGAGCTGTTATTAGAGCCGTTATGAAGGCTTCATAGAGCATAAGTTCCAGACACATCTCAATATCTTAACATCTGTTCAAAGGAGATTATTACATATTTTGGATGCCTTCAGCATTGTTTTATATTGTGGAAAAAACTAAAATTAGGAAAGACCATGGAATTCAAAGGTGTGTCCAAACGTTTGACCTACGACAGAATGTAATGTCATGCAGGGCGCATACTTGTGTAAATGTGTTACCTGTGTGGCGATGGCAGAGAACTTGAGGGCGTGCAGTGTCTCATCGTAACTAGAACTGCAGGAGTTAATGTTGACCATCATGCAGGCACGGCCGAGTCCTATGAAGTAACTCTGCAGTACTCGGGTTAGTTTACTGTCTCGGAAAGGAACGACCTGCGCCTGACGCTGCCTACAATACAATCAACACTCAGTATAATCAACACACTTTCCAGCCAGGGGGCAACACATTAATCACTTAGGAACATTGCGTAGTGCACATACTCACCTGTATGTCTGGTTGTGTCTCATGGAACTGATGCAGCGTCCCAGTGTGAGCAAGGAAGTGTTGATGTTGTTCGCCTCTTTCATCCTGTCTCCGTTCTGCTGATCTTTACAGCGCTCAGAGCCAGCCAGGTCACACACACACAACCTGAAAGAACACACGCATACGCCTATTAATATCCTATTAATATTAATATACACCCATCACTGTCTTATTATATGTATATAATAAAGTGATTATAAATTATGGTATTCAACTGACTTCAATCTTCCTATACCTGAATACATAAATACAAATACTAACATTTTTGGACACGTTTGTTTCATTAATAATAAAAAAGGTTAAGGGATGATGACTAGGGGTTAAGGTTATGCTTTAGATGTCATTTGGCTCGTTCTCACATTATTCTAAGTGAAAAAATGGTGATGAAATGTGTAATTGTGGAACTTACTCGCTGATTTGTGTGGTGCCCCCTTCTGGCTGGAAATGCAGCACTCTCACAGTAAATACACTGTGGCTGAAACAAATAAGCACACAAGTAACGCACGTGAATATAATGAATTGTAATGATGCCTAAACAGTGAACTTCATTTTGCTATTTGTTTCATGAAGGACCTGACAGACTGTTTTTCTGTGTCTGTGTGTGTGCGCGCTCTGTGGTGTACATTGTGTGTTTACCTGCGGCTGGAGTTGTGGTTGAGGTGTGTGCTGGCAAAGCTTTGGTTGCTCCGGCCAACAGTGAGAACTCGCCATGCCTCATCAGCACTGCGCACATTCACCCAAGTCAAATCTGCAGACAACACATTTACACGTTAAGACAACTCTGTTCAACTAACATCTGTTTGAAACAATACCACACTTACAGAAACACGAGGCTATTGTTCCCCAGATTCCCAGATCACCCAGGTCACATGGCGTGCTTTAGAATTCTGGAGGTGGAAATTCATTAATTCATATATTCATTCATTCGTTAATCTTATTAATGAATTATTACTGCTTATCTTGTCATGGGGCCCTAGAGCCTATACTAGGGCACTTTGGGCACGAGGTGGGGTAGACAATGGACAGTGTTCCCATCCATCACAGGGCACACAAACACGCACACAAACACACACTATGGGCAATTTTGGGAACGCCAACTAACCTATTCTGCATGTGGGAGGAAACACGGGGTACCCAGACAAACACACTGTGCTATTGGTCATTTACTCCCCTATCTGGTTTGCGACATTATAATTTGGTCCTGTTCGAGCAGTTATGTGTATCCTGTAGTTACCGTGTATGTTAGTGTACATGCACGTATATGCACCTTTGACATAGACGTTGCCGTGTTTGTCATCGCTCAGTCTCAGTGTATTCCTCTTCTGTGTGTGCAGAGACATGGGTGGCTCCAGCAAATCATAAACAAACTCGTTATAGATTTCATAAAATGAAACCCAGATGCTGAACTGCAGTGTTTTATTCACAGTGACATCACCGAGTCCCGCTCCATCCATGTCCAAACACATTCCATCTGTGTCTGCAACACAAACAGCGTGAGTTTAGAAAACACACACGTACACAAAGATAAACTTTACTTTGCAAATAAACCTGATGATCACCAAGTTCCTCTTTAGTGTAAGTTTAACACATTTATTCAACAAAAACATTTCAGTTCAGTGCCCCTTGTTTAAATCCAAGTCTATCTGTAATTGTACTATTAATTGGTATGTTTGCTTTAAAGTGTAATATATTTTCATGTCATCACATCAGTTCTGTGTGTGATCCTGTTGTTGTTAGATCTGTCCCACCTTCCAGTCGTGTGATGGCTGAGAGTCCACTGATTCCACTGTCCCAACTAACGCTTGCATTAACACCACCACGTTGCCTACAAACTTCCTCCTGCAACAAACACACACAGAGTTTTACAGCAGTGCACTCACTTTAGCATTTAGACAAACAGTCAAATAAACATCACACCAGATAAATGAAAGAACGCGTTCGCTGACACGTACCTCTCGCAGCAGACCGTGACGTCTGTCCTCTTCGATGCGGACCTCTGTGTCGCTCAGTCGGCGGACCTCCTGCTTGAGAACCGGTTTCAGGTCTGCACGGGGGTAAAGCTGTCCCCCCAGTGCAGTGAACACAGAAACTAAAGCTCGGGGGAGGAGACCGGCTTCACCTGCTGAGCCTGAACAGAGGCACACATGACACAGAGACATTCAATAATACTCTAATGTCCATGCTCGTTATCATATCTCAAGTACAGTGATAATGTTCATGTTATGCCAGCAGTGTGTGTGTTACCCTGTATGGTGTAGGTCTTGCCCGAGTTTGTCACTCCGTATGTGTAGAGAAGTCGGTTCTCTCCATGAAGGACGTCACGCACCATCTCCTTCATCGTCTGATCATAAACTTCATGCTGAGACGCTGCTTCCTTGAAAATCTACACACATACAGGACACACACATGCATAACTAAACAGTGAAGTCTTATGAGTATTAGCACTGTGTATGCATATTAAGAGATAAAGCACTATTTTTTCTCATGGCGACCCTTTGACGGGAGCAGCCGAAATGAGGAATGAATATAGAGCTGATCAGCGTGAAGATGTTAGTTGAAGAGCGGAAAATAGAGAGTTTGTGTGTGTTTGTGTGTGTGTATACCCGTGTGAAGTTGAACTTGTGTACACTCTGTGAAACTCCTCTCTCTGCACTCTTCATGCTGTGAGAGTCTTTAGGGGCCTTTAGGAGCAGCGTGCCTTCACTCAGTACGCACACAGAGCCCTGCTCATACACACACACACAAACCATGTTAAAACATTACAAACAATAAAATACTAATCACACTTGTGCATTAACACATTGACTATATTTATTACATATTATACTATGTATGTGAGGTTAAAAATGTGACCTGATCTTCTCCACGCTGTCTCTCTGCATCTGTAAGAGGACGAACACGCAGAAACACCTGCAGTTTGTCCTCCATGCGCTCACCTTTGTTCACCTGCGTGCACATACACACTCACTGTATTACACTCAGGCTACTGGGCAGGGGTGATCGATCTTTTTCTCAAAGCGCCTGTGCAGCAAATCAATTTACACACCAAGCAACAGTGAGCCACATCTTTCTTTAGATTTATTATTTATATATAAACTATATATACACACCGCGTTCAATTATACTGATTGCCATTTGCATTGACTAATTATGAAAATCAGGGAAAGATCATTTGCGTAATAATTTGGAACATGGTGTAATTATTATATATTATTATATATATATATTATGATTTATATCAGTTCAACTTTGCCATAACATATTGACTACTGAGTGCAAGTCTGACCTGCTGTGTGTGTGTTTCTGCAGGACCGATGACTGAAAGTTCTGTAATCGGAGCCTGAAGGCGTCTGGCTTGTGCATGGCTGCCGAGATCAGCCGCCGTTGACTCCAACACACACACCTCCTCATCAGAGGCATACACCGGCGCACTCATCACGCTTTCCTGCAAGCACACATTAATAATAAAAATCTGGGTTAAAAATATTCTGTTCATGTAAAAAAATATATAATATATAATGTTCATGTTGTAAATTTCTTAAGCTTCTCTCTCTCTCTCTCGATTTAACTTTCTATACTGGCAGTCACAGTGTTACCAAAGCATTATGGAAAACAGAACTCTTATTTACAAATAGAGAAGTATATCCATAAGTGTCCATATAGAAGACTTAAGATTATAAAATAAATATTAATACTACTAATAATAACAATGGTAACTTCTCTCTCTCCTCCGGATGGGTAGCAATTTGCCACATATTACAATTGTCAATGTATTAAAGAACAAAACATAATACTGGGTCTACTAGTGACACAGAATATTGATGAACCAAGTTCGTTCCTGTTGTCACTTACGTACATTGTAGCATCAATGTTACATTGCACAAGGGTGAGTCAAAAATTGTCCACACCTTTATTAAACCATAAGTTTATGGTTTAATAAATTCTTCTATCTTTCCGTTCAAGTCTACTGTCTTCCCAGTCACTGCTGTGCAGGTGTGAACATGTTACATCAGTTCTTTTGTAACTGCACTGAGAGCAAAAATTAATGCTCCACTTGCGATTTGCACAAAAGAACCGCAGTGTGCCATGTTTCGGTTTTTTTTTTTTTTTTTTTTTTTTTGTGGTCTGAAGATGTACCTGGTGTGAAACAACTTACTGATGAGCGTAAACAAAATGTTTGGACATCTACAAACAAACATTTGGACTGACAGACTGAGCAAAGTAAAATTTTCCTAAAGATAATCATTACTGGTGACGATCACGGATTCAAACCAGAGAGTAAACACCAGAGTGTTGAACGGAAACATTCTCAATTGTCGACCAAGAAAAAGTTCAAAAGTCAACTGTCAGCTGGAAAATTTATGTCTACAGTTTTCTGGGATTCTCATGGGCTAGTACTGGAACATTATCAGGAAAAAGGTTCAACAGTCAACAGTGCTCGTTACAGTAAGATGCTTATCGAAGAGCTGAAACCTAAACTTTGGATTAAACGCAGAGGACTGCTATCCAAGGGCGTTGTGATCCTGCATGTCGATGCACAGATTCCCACACTGTCATCACGCTTGTGTTAAAGCATCTTCCCTATAGTCCTGACCTTGCTCCATCAGACTTTCACCTATTTGCTTCCCTTAAAGCAGCGCTATAAAGACGAAGATTCACTTCTGATGCATTCAAGGCTCGTAGCACAGCTTACTTTTTTTTATGAGGGAATACGAAAACTTGTTGACAAATGGACAAAGCGTATTGAAAAGCAAGGACATTGTGTGAAAAAATGATGTATCTATCTTTTCTAAAATAAATTACACAGTCATTCATGCAGAGTGCAGATAATATTTGACTTTGCCCTCGTAGAAAATTCACCAACAAAGCAGACTGCACCTGCAGCATGTGGTGTCCCAGTATTTAACACATGTTCTGAAGACTGAATAGGATTCAATATTTATTTTTTTGTCTCAGATATAAAGGTAATACCTGACTACTACTGGATTACTGTCGTAGTTTGTTCACTGTTAATGTCATTAACTAAATCTATATAATGTATAAACAATTATACATAAAACTTAAAACAAACACAAACTCGACATATTTTGTGAGTGAGACTACACTTTGGTCCTGTTTGGAAATCCTTTATATCTTCACCATAAACTCGTATTAAAAGCTTCGTCTGTAAAACGGAAATTCACTCAAACGTAAAGCATGACAAAGCAATTTTCCTCTGGGATTAATAAAGTTCATTGGATCTTGAATGAAAAGGTTAAACAGCTCGTGCTAACCGCTAGTCGCAAGTAAAAAACACTTGTTTAGCTAATTAGTAAATACAATAATAGTTGATTTAATAAACATTCTTACCTTACACTGTAACTTCTTTGGACAAAAAAAACCACTCTCTATATATGTATTTATAATTGTTTCTACTGTAACTCCAAGCTAACGTACGCTACGCTACACCGCGTTACTCCGAGGAGAGATTCCACTGATCTCAAAGCGAACCAACACCTCGTTCAAACCTCGCACTCCGGCCCCTCCACCAATCACAGAGCACGAACGTCAGCCAATCAGAGGCGAAGACTCGAGCAACGCGTCTCCTGATTGGTAGGTTAGAAAAGCACAGGGCTAATGTGAAGAGGTGTTGTGATCTTTCCTGTATATAAATATCTGTGAATGCATTTGTGTTATAGGTGTGTTATATTTATGTTATAAAGCAGAAACGCTCACAGGTTTCAGAAACGCTCACATTCTCTCTAATGATCATTACATGGATTTACTTTCTTTATAAAAACCCAACTATTTATGCAATTATAAATAGTTGTAAAATTATTTGTATTTGTTGGAGCCTATTCATTTACATTTACATTATGGCATTTGGTAGATGCCCTCATCCAGAGCAACTTATATTTTCATCTTATTATACATCTGAGAAGTTGAGGGTTAAGGTCCTTCTCAAGGTTGGTGGTTTGAACTTGGGAACCAACACCTTAACCACTGATCTACCCCTGCCCCCCTGCCATACCTGAAATCTCCGGTCACAGAAACCCAAAACCAGATACAACATTATTTAGTTCCATGCTATGCACTAAAGGTAAAACACCTTCTCCTGCTTTGTTGTTATTTAACGGCGGTTGGAATGCAGTAGGCTACATTAATGCCAACTGTAGGTGAATCTTCTTTTCTAGGCAAGTCGCCAAGTAAAACAGCTGTCACTCATTTTATTATTTTACTTCTGATGATTATGAAAACAATACAATTAAAATTAAATGATTGTTGAGCTGCACTCCTTTTTCGCTTGTTCTCATTTCGTGTTAGAAATACATCACGTCCTTTTACTTTACCACAGTGTGCTTTCATCCATCAATCTCACCCAGGCTGTGGTGTTTATTTCCACTGCCGAAGACACCATAGCGTTTTATTTAAAGTTGAATAAATGCACAAGTAAGTTATCGTGTTAAATAATCATGATCTTAGTATTAACCAAAATAACCATAACATAAATAAGCAGACGAAGAAGAAGAAGAAGAAGTAACTCATGTAAGCACTCTTTACTTAATTCCATCTTATGCACTCAAAGTAAAACAGCTGTCACTCTTTTATTAATTATTCATTCATTTATTCATTTTCTATACCGCTTAATCCTGTGTTCAGGGTGGCGGGGGATCTGGAGCCTATCCCAGGAGACTTCGGGCACTAGGCGGGGTACACCCTGGACAGGGTGCCAATCCATCGCAGGGCACACACACATACACACACTCACACACCCAATCACACACTACGGGCAATTTACTGTAGGAACGCCAATTAGCCTAACCTGCATATCTTTGGACTGTGGGAGGAAACCGGAGTACCCGGAGGAAACCCACCAAGCACGGGGAGAACATGCAAACTCCATGCACACAGAGACGGGAATCGAGCCTGGCCGGGGAATCGAACCCGGACCCTGGAGGTGCAAGGCGACAATGCTAACCACTACACCACCGCGCCGCCTTTTATTAATTAGTCATGCATTATTTTGGATGTTTTTTTGTTGATATCATTAACACAAATGTGAACCAGTGTGAAGGTTGTGTTGAGACACTACACTATATGACTGCACTGATTACTGCAAAAACCAGACAAACCTGTTTCAAAACCTGACATCTTTACTGAGAGTATCATTCATTCATTCATTCATTTTCTGTACCGCTTTATCCTTATATACAGGGTCGCGGGGGACCTGGAGCCTATCCCAGGAAACTTAGGGCACAAGGCAGGGTACACCCTGGACAGGGTGCCAATCCATCGCAGTGAGAGTATCATATTACATTATTACATTTAAAGTTAAAAAGCCATTTAAATTTGTTGAACTTATTTTCACTTATCAAACACCAAATAATTTACCTGCTGTGTTAATAAGTTATAATTGATGTGTTAATTGGTTGTACTGTCCCCCAAAGTAAAATCAAACGTTTCCCCTATTTCTGACCACGTGACCAGATCACGGGACGAGCGGCCATCTGATTGGTCGCTCGGGTTGCGATGAAGTTTAATTCGGAAGTTGTGACATACTGGTGCTGCAAATACGGATTCAACCGAGCAATTAAAGTTTAAACCCGTGTAAAGTGTGCCATGTAATGACTGTAGGATAGTCTGTGCGTTCGGACAGAAGCGGAAGTGTGGTGGCAGAAGCTGAAGCAGGGATGAAGGAGTTCATCGTTCCGCTGTGTGTATGGTGTGTGTGCGGGCTGTACGTGCACTGCCAGTCTCCTCCTCATCTGCTCTTCATACTGGCTGATGATATGGGGTTTAATGATGTGGATTATCACGGATCTGAGATCAAAACTCCAGTCCTAAACCGGCTGAGCGCTGCAGGGGTCCGACTGGAGAACTACTATGTCCAGCCGCTGTGTACTCCATCCAGGAACCAGCTACTGACAGGGAGATACCAGGTACAACATTTATATTCACTATACATTGGGATCTCCTGGACACGTGCACACTTACAGATCACGCAATTATCCAATTAGCCAATCACGAGGCATCAGCACAGAACAGGATATCATGAGAGATTCGAGTCATTTTCACATCAAACACCAGAATGAAGGAAGTCTATTTGATCTCTATGTCTTTGATCGAGTCATGCATGGTAATACCAATTGAGCTAGTTCTATAAATACTTCCAGAAAGTTTAAACAGAATGGTGCCGGACAAATCGTGTTAGTGAGAGACAGTTTTAAATATATATATATGTATATGCCACGGAAAGATATAGTGGTCGGCTGGATGGGCTCAACCAGCACAAAACAAGAATCTGAAGATTTCATAAACAGTGGTTTGCAGAAACTGGACCACAGATGTTAAGTCTTCTTCAGAAAGAGACGGCGTGTTTCCTTAATCAGTTGTTCTTGGCTTTCAAAAGACAATCAGGTGTGGCTTCGGCTTGGTTGGAATGAAAACATGCACACACGCTGGACCTTTGTGGAGAAGACTTGCACTAGATAGTTGTTGTTTTTTTGCAGTTTATTGCTCTTTTCAAGTCTCCAGCTGTCCAAGTTGGATTAGTCAGGGGTAGCTCAGTGGTTAAGGCATTGGACTATGGTTCGGAAGATTCCAGGTTCAAACCCCACAATCACCAAGTCGCTACTGTTGGGCCCTTGAGCAAGGCCCTTAACCCTCAACTGCTCAGATGTATAATGAGATAAAAATGTAAGTCGCTCTGGATAAGAGTGTCTGCCAAATGCCTAAATGTAAATGTAGTCTGTGCCTCAAATGCTTGTTTCTGAAATATTCAAATTACCGTAGTCCATCTGGTGCTAATATCCATGCCATGATCAAAGTCTCTCACAGAGATGTTTGCTCTCTCTCTCTCTCTCTCTCTATATATATATATATATATATATATATATATGTTTGTGTGTAGTGGTTAGCACTGTCGCCTTGCACCTCCAGGGTCTGGGTTCGATTCCCCGGCCAGGCTCGATTCCCGTCTCTGTGTGCATGGAGTTTGCATGTTCTCCCCGTGCTTGGTGGGTTTCCTCCGGTTACTCCGGTTTCCTCCCACAGTCCAAAGACATGCAGATTAGGCTAATTGGTGTTCCCAAATTGACCATAGTCAATTGAGTGTGTGTGTGTGCTCTGTGATGGATTGGCACGCTGTCCAGGGTGTACCCTGCCTCGTGCCCTGAGTCTCCTGGGATAGGCTCCAGTTCCCCGCGACCCTAAATACAGGATAAAGCGGTATAGAAGATGAATGAATGAATGAATGAATATATACAGTATATGTTGTCTTATTTGTTTGTTTGTGTGTGAAGATCCACACGGGGATGCAGCATCAAATTATCTGGCCGTGTCAGCCATACTGTGTTCCTCTGGATGAGAAGCTGCTGCCGGAGCTAATGGCGGAGACGGGTTACTCCACCCACATGGTGGGCAAGTGGCACCTGGGCATGTACCGCAAGGAGTGTCTGCCCACTCGCCGAGGTTTCCAGTCCTTTTTCGGTACATTCTATTTTAGTATGAACGGTTTAAAATACAAACCACTTTGTTTTATTTCTTTCATTATATCTTTAAGGTTTTATGTACTGTATATTTATGTTTGGTTGTGTAGTGTTATTGTTTATTGTGAGTTTGCGTTGTTTTGCAGGGTATTACACAGGATCAGAGGATTATTACACTCATCAGCGCTCTTACTTCATTACCCCACTCAATGTTACACGCTGCGCTCTGGACCTCCGGGACGGAGAGGACCCAGCACCTATGTATAGCGGAGTGTATTCTACGGAACTCTTCTCACAGAGAGCAATCAACATAATACGCAACCATAACACAAAAACAGTAATCCTATACACATCGATTTCTCTGTGGTAGTGTGTAGTGTAGTGTTTACTGTTTTCTAGGATGTAATAATGATTGTGATGCTTGTGTGTTTCTTTCTTCCAGCCTCTGTTTCTGTACGTAGCTCTGCAGGCAGTTCATTCTCCATTACAGGTGCCAGAGCGCTACACTAAGCCTTACAGCTTCATTAAGGACATTTCACGCAGGCATTATGCAGGAATGGTGTCGGCGATGGACGAAGCGGTCGGGAACATTACTAAGGCACTAGAAGATGCAGGGATTTGGAACAACACCATCCTTGTCTTCTCAACAGGTACACAAGCAATAAAGCGTTCTCATTATTAATTCACTGTAGTTCATATGCACAATTAATAACACAGCATACAACTCATGTTTGATGTAGTAATGCGTAGTGTAATAATAATTTGTAGATAACGGGGGTCAGACACTGTGCGGTGGAAGTAACTGGCCCTTGCGTGGTAGGAAGTGGTCCCTCTGGGAGGGCGGAGTCAGGGGTATCGCCTTTGTCACTGGACCACTTGTGGAGCGACCTGGTACTGTCAGCCGAGAGCTCATACACGTCTCTGACTGGCTGCCCACTCTAGTGAGTGTTGCTGGAGGATCGACCAATGGGACGAAGCCTTTAGATGGGTTTAACGTATGGGACACTATCAGGTAAGCAGAAAATAGAATTTGTAGCAGCATAAGATTATTGTCACGGTTAGGACATAATGTGATAAACGTGTGTGTGTTTTTGTGTATGTTTGTCAGCAAAGGACAAGCCTCTCCAAGACAGGAATTGTTACACAACATCGATCCTCTTTATGTCGACATTGCTCCATGTAAGAGAATAAAAACACATCAAACGCTATCAAAGTCAGTAGTAAAACTTGTTATTAGCCTTTATGCTCATTGAGGAGGTTGAGATTTTTCTCTGTCATGTTTTTCTGGAGGTCCAGGAAAAACTGCAGGATCTGAACAAGAGCTGCTTGCCTCGTTTAATAAAGACTCGTTAAGAAGAAACTCGTTAAGGACGGGGTCTCCTTCTGTGCCACGCTTTAACGTCTCCATGCATGCTGCTATTCGCTACAACAACTGGAAGCTCCTGACTGGATATCCTGGTGCGTTAATTATACACTTAATATAACATCAACAAGAACGTTATTTTGGCGTATGCAGTAGTGTGTTAATGTGTTTTAGTGTAGGTTATTGTAATAGTGTGTTAATGTGTGCTAGAATTAACCAGAGTAATCAGAAAATATATGTAAAAACACATTTGAACACAGATTTAAAAAATACACACACACTAACACAGACTATTCTCCTGTGTTAACGATTTGGCAAAGTGCATCATTCTATATGTCTGTGTGTGTGTACATCTGTGCAGGTTGCCCTTTGTGGTTCCCTCGTCCAGATGAGGCGGGAGGTGGGGTCTCGGATGATATTACGCCCCTCAAGCAGGTGATGCTGTTTGACATCGATGCTGATCCTCGAGAGAGAAATGAAATTTCCCATCAGCACCCCAAAATCGTGGAATTCTTGCTAAAGAGATTAGAGCAGCTGCAGGAGGGGGCGCAGCCCATCAACTTTCCCCCCGATGACCCCAACTGCGACCCCCAATCCACCGGTGCCTGGGGGCCCTGGCAGTGATCTGTTGTTAATGTTTAATGTAATGATAATGGTACTTAGATAAGCATCTAATAATTATAATAATAATTATCATTACATTAAACAAAACCAAAAAAGGAATCTCAACCAGGATAATAAACTTTACTAAATAGAGCAGTTGCAAATCATTAAATCAGGATGTTTATAATGATTGATTATAGTGATGATGCATTTACATACAGAAAGAATTGTAATGATAATTTGAGTTTTCCAGGAATATGAGGCAGGTTATGAAAGTGAGTTATTTCTTCTGTGGGATAAGATCAGACTGATCTAGCCTTTACCCCTTCTATGCATCAGTGATCCTTTGGCAGGTATATGACTCTGTCCCTGATTCGTGTACCGGTTTTCCTTCCTTGGACAGTTTTTGGCAGGAACTATCCACTGCATATTGGAAACACCTCACATGACCTGCCGTTCTGGACATGCTCTGACTCGGTTACCAGTTGTCTATTTTTAAAGATGCTTAGCTTTCCTTTTTAGCATTTGTCAACTTCATCTGTTAGTGGTTTTAATGTTATTGATGATCAGTGTTTCTTCGTATATTACTATTGATTATGTACATAGAGTACAGTGCAATATGGTTCCTCCTGATATTTGTGACATCACTGCACGTTTTGATTTCTAGGTGAATTTTGTTTACTGATTTGTTCCAATAAAATTTAAGATGATATTTTAGAAATACTTGATGATTATTAGAGATTTTTATTTGAATCTTCATCAGTGTCACCATTTTAGAAGGGCAACATTTTAGCTGCATCAAGCAAAGAAAACTATGTAGATTTTAAATGACTGGAACTGGCTAACAGACCCTTCAACTTTGACAAAGAAATGTGGTCTGAAAAAATAATGAAACTGTAAAGTCTTCGTAAAGTTGCATAGGGAGCATAAAGATTAGACTGTGGTTAGCAGTGGTCTGATAAGCCTAGACTGACCCTGTTCCAGAGCAGTGGGTGAGTCAGGGTAATAAGAGAAGTGCATGAAGCGATGCGCCCATGATGCATAGCGCCCACTGTACAAGCCTCAGGCGGCAGTGTTATAATCTCGAGTTTCTTTAGATGGTCATGCCTAGGCTCATATATTATGTGGCAATAAAATAATATAAATATGTATAACATAGTATACTGCTGATTAGGTCACATAATATTTATTCCAGGCGCATATTTAAGGGTAATTACTTTCATTATAAAAAAAAACAGGCAATTTGTGTTTTTTACTAATAGCTATTGTTATTATTATTATTATTATTATTTTAGGGGTGTGCCCAAATGTGCTGATTTGCAGAGTTTGATTGTCATTTTGAGTGACTGGCACCGCTGATGGTGTTCATTATAACTGCGGTTCTGAATTCCACACAAGACCTTCATGCTCTCTCTCTCTTTCTCTCTCTCTCCATCACACACCACACAAATGCACACACTAATCAGGGTGCAGTTAGTTAGGAATAAGGATAAAATGTGGGAGATTCTAAAATTAGAGACAAAATCTTGATGTGAACTTGTTCACAAACACCCGTTAACTGAGACACAATCAGAGTTGTGTCACACCTTAAACTCACAAAACTAATGGTGATAATAAGGAGTCCAGATATTTAGGCAAATGTTTAAACAAATTGTCGTTGAGTGAATGACAATCATGGAAATGGTGAGCATTGACTATGTGTAGGGTTGCCAGGCCTGGAGCTTATTCCAGGGAAATAAGGGCAAAATGTAGAGTACACACTGGATGGGGTACCGACCCATCACAAGGCCATACCCACTCACACTCCTTGCTATTTAGAAACACCAATCAGCCTACACTGCATGACTTGGGTCTGTGGGTGTAAACTGGATACCAGAAAGAAACCAACAAAACATGGAGAAGACATCAAACAGTCCAAGCACACAAACTGGAGGTGGTGCAAGGCAATAGTGATAAACCCTGTGCCTCTGTTCCGCCCAACAATTCTAATCGGGAATACTGTTATTATCACAACCCTGATCAACAGTATTTCATAACCCTGAGGTTGTGTGGTATTTACTTCATAACTCTTGGGTCGAGGGGGTCCTGTAGTCTATCCTAGGAGGTGGGGTACCCCCTGGACAGGGTGCCACTCCATCGCAGGGCACACACATACACTTACTCACACACTCATTCACATACTATGGGAAATTTGGGAATGCCAATTGGCCAGATCTGCAGGTCTTTGGACTGTGGGAGGAAACCGGAGTACCCAGAGGAAACCCACCAACCATGGGGAGAATATGAAAACTCCATGCACACAGAGGCGGGGATCGAGCCTGGACCCTGGAGGTGCTAACCACTAATTATCAATTAATAGTCCAGTTATCTATATGACTTTTCCCTCCAGCTGTCTCCATTTATCTATCCATCTTTATGCGTGTTTGTCTGTAGAACATGAACTTCTGTAGAACATAAACATAATGTTTGCTAGAAATTGCACATGTCTTTTCAGCATAAAGACCGGGGAGATGTTTGGAACACAGTCAGTGATGTGCATGTGGAATGACAGCACTTCAGTGTGACATTAGTCCATGATGACAGTGCGAGTTGTGTTTATTGTGTCAGTGCATCGTTACTCTCATATTCATTGCTCCATCCTCAGCTTTAATGATGTCACAGTGGAAAGACTTCTGCTCAGAAAACCAATGGAGGGTGACGAAGTTACACATATGCACTTTTAAACCGTCTCCAAGTAGGAAAACTTGAATCGACCATGCACCTTATTCACTGTAGACCATGGATGTATAATTTCAGGACACATGATGTCATTTCTATAGTCCTTTTAAGTAAAGAAGGCTGTATGGGTTTACTCCAATGGATTGCATTTACTTCTGTACTGATTGACTTACAGTGTCTGTAACAGTAATAATCTGATGACAAAACCAGTTTTATTTGGACATTGAGTTATTAGTAATTATCATGGAAATGTCTAAACTTAATCCAATAAAAAGACAAATAATAATTCATCATCTATATCGCTTATCTTCAACATCTTCAGCTCTGCTATCTCCAACTCTGCCTCCTGTCTTTTCTTCAGTGCCACTGTCTCTAAGCCGTAGAGCATCGCTGGTCTCACCACTGTCCTGTACACCTTTCCTTTCATTCTCGCCGATACTCTTTTATCGCACAAAACACCTGAAACTTTTCTCCACCCATTCCAACCTGCGTGTTGCTCTGGACCGTTGACCCTAAGTACTTAAAGTCCTGCACCTTCTTTACCTCTGCTCCCTGTAGCCTCACCGTTCCTCTTGGGTTCCTCTCATTCACACACATGTATTCTGTCTTGCTGCTCTCGCTACAAAGCACAATGTCATCTGCAAACATCATAGTCCATGGAGACTCCTGTCTAACTTCATCTGTCATCCTGTCCATCACCAGAGCAAACAAAAATGGGCTTAGAGCCGATCCTTGATGCAGACCCACCTCCACCTTGAACTCTTCTGTCACACCTACAGCACATCTCACCACTGTCTTAGCGCCCTCATACATGTCCTGCACCACTCTAACATATAGGGTCACTTGGGGCCTGTGGTCTATCTCAAGAAACCTACGGCATAAATCTGATTACACCCTGGATGGAGTGCCAACTGATCACATATTGTACACTCGCACACCCAGTCATTCCTTATGGACAATTTGTGAACGTCATTCAGCAAATCATGTCAAATCAAACCAGAGTACCCCAGAGGAAATCCACCAAGCAAGGGGAGGACATGCAAACTCCACCCATATAAACCCAAGGTGAGATTCAAATCCCCATTTTACAAAACGTACTGCTGAACCGAACGGTTTATTTTTCTGCAAAAAATCTTATAAAGTGGACCCTTAAAAAGAGCGGATAGCAGTGATAGGATTTGAGGGAACAAATGTTGCCGCTAGGCTCCACCCCTGACTTCAGGTGTTAGTAGGCAGAACTGGCCTAATGTGGTGTCCTGCTTTTACACCTCCATGGCTTATGCCATGTCTTTGGTGCATTATGGATATTTTATTTCTGTTGGCTTTATCACATGGACACATGCCTGATGATAGTGCACAGGATGATCTCAGAGTTCATGAGATGTGCAAACCAGTTCTTTCCAACATTTAGGGTTAATAATTTTAACTTCATTTGAATATCAAGAAAACGAAAATCATGACCACAGCTGCTAAGGAAGTCCATATAAAGATCAACAACGAGGAAGTCGAGGTGGTCGACAGTTTCGTCTTCCTGGGCTCCATGATCAACCAAAGTGGTGATGGAGGTCCTGAAATAAAGCGCAGAATCGCCCTGGGCCGCACAGCAATGGTTAGCATGAACCCAATTTGGAAGTGCAAGGACACTTCAATTACTACCAAGCGCAGACTGGTCACTGCCATTGTGTTCCCCATTGCGACTTATGGGTGTGAGACTTGGACCCTAACAAAGGCAGACAGGAGAAGAATTGATGCATTCGAGATGTGGTGCTGGAGAAGGCTCCTGAGGATCCCCTGGACAGCGAGAGAAACCAACAAGTCAGTCTTGGAACGTATCAATCCTGATTTTTCCCTGGAAGGCAAGATCACCAGGCAGAAACTGACGTATTTTGGTCATGCGATGAGAGCCAATTCACTGGAGAAGGATGTGATGCTGGGGATGGTGAGTGGAAGTAGACCAAAGGGAAGACCAAAAACCCGATGGCTGGACACAATCATGAAGGACACGGGCAAGAATATCAGTGAACTGAAGGAATTGGTCAGGGAAAGGAAGACATGGCGAGACATGGCCCATAGAATAGCCAAGAATCGGACGCGATTGAATGGTTAATGATGAATTTTAATAAACTGAAATAAGTGGAATGTTTTGCTCTCTGATTGGTTCAGTGCTATAATATTAAATAGAAAGTAACTGCCACATGGAATTGTATGATTAAATCTGAACAGTTTCCAACATTTTGGGTATTCACTGGTTTTTAAGCTATAATACAATGTCCCCATGAGAGAGTTATCAGTGTTTTTCACACACGTCAGTTTGTAATGCTATATTAAAGGACAATCTCACTATATAAAACTTCTGAACGAGTTGTATTTCCAACTGATTTTTTTTTAATGGACATGAATAAACCACCTTGAATTGAGATAAGGATGTCATATGGTCGACTTCTGTTGAAGGTCTACCAAGCACATCCAGCTGTGTAGAAGCCTTGGGACTGACCCAGGACACACTGGAGAGATTATATCTTTTGGTTGGCCTGGGAGCAATTAGGGGTCACCCAGGAGGAGCTAAACGAAGTTGCTGGAGACAGGCATGTCTGTGTATCTCCTCTTCTACTGCTACCACCACAAGATAATGCATGGATAGACATTAATAACTCAACGACTAATTTCAACATGGTGCACAATGTAGTAAACAGGGTATGATTTCAAGACTCAGACTTTCTCTCCTTTTTATTAAGAAGCTTGGTAATGTCACTTAAAAATGTACAGAAGTTCAAACATCTTCAATTACAACGAGCAATGTTTCTTGCACTGTATCTGTTGTGTAAAAATAGCTGATGCACAAGCTAAAGTTGCTATGTAGCATGTAGGTGCAATGGCCTTCACTGCTCTGTTGCACTAATGAGACCTCACGGCTGTGAAGCTTTGGGTGCAGAGTCACTATCTGCATTTACAGCATGTCAGCGGAGCATGAGACTTTCAGAAGGCTCTGCTACATTCTTGTTGGCTGTATAAAAGCGCTAATCTTCTCTCCAGTGACTCACAATCAACCTCCTCAGGCTAAGAAGGACTCGAACTAGGCAGAAACTCAAGAAGGGCTAATAAATTTTACCCACCACCATGAGAGGAAGTTCCCATTCTCAGAAAACCCTAAGCGTCAGCAGCTCGAGCAGGATGAGGGTCCAGAGCCCATCTCCATCCCGCTGCAGAGCTTCTTCGGCCTCGGTGACCCGTGGACGTGCTGGTTTCCAGGGAGGCGCCGTGGAGATCGGCACAGAGCTCCATCAGCATCATGCTAACGAGAAGGAGGAGATGCAGCTTCTTAACGCCCGGTTCGCCGGTTACATTGAGAAAGTTCAGGCTCTAGAGCAGAGGAACGCAGCGCTTAGGGAGGAGCTGCAGAATCTGCAGAGCCGATACAAGGTGGGACCAGGAGGACTGGGTGAGGAGTATGAGGCCAAATTTAAAGAAATGAAGGACCTGATCGCAGCACTGACAGCTGAGAAAGGAGCTGCTGATATTGAGAGAGGATATGTTGAGGAGGAAGTCGAGCTCTGGACCATGAAGCTGGAGGAAGAGCTCGCACTCAAAGGTGATTGAAAACGCTGATTATGATTATTAGCTTGAAATAATCTGAAGACAGTATTTTGCTGGTAATAAAAAAAAATCCTTGTTATATATATTCTGTAGTTAAAGTAAGAAGCATCACAAATCTGTCAGCTCTCATTTACTGTAGTGTACAAACACAAGACAAAGTCAGGATTTATAAAATGTTGAACATTTAGGGGGAAAAAAATAGCAAAAAGTAGCAGAAGCTAAATGTTACGTTTGTTCACAGAGGAAGCAGAGATGATCCTGCGTGAGTTCCGTGAGGATGTGGACAACGCCACGCTGCAGAAGGCTGACCTGGAGAGACGTGTAGAGCAACTGGTGGCCGAGATCGAGTTCCTAAAGAAGCTACATAGCGAGGAAGTGGCTGAGCTGTTGAAGCAGATCGAGGAATCAAAGGTGTCGGTGGAGCTCGACTCGGATCGGCCAGATCTGGCCGCTCACCTGCGCAAGACACGTGCTGAGATCGAAGCCGTTGCTGCACGGAACGTCCAGGAAGCTGAGAAGTGGTACAAGGGGAAATTTGACACACTTAAGGAAAGTGCTGCCAAACGTGAGACCCAGGTGAGTGCCATGAGGGAGGAAATCAGCACCCTGAGCAGTGAAGCGTCTGATCTGCAAAACCAAATTGATGCCCTCAGGGCCAAAAACACAGCTCTGGAACAGCAGCTGGATGACATGGAGATGTCGCACCTGGACAAGATGTCCAACCTGGATGCCATCATCGCTCAGCTCGAGAACCAGCTGTGTGAAACCAAGATAGAGATGGCCAAATACCTTGCTGACTACCAGGAGCTGCTTAACATCAAACTGAAGTTAGATGTTGAGATCGCCACCTACAGGAAGCTTCTGGAAGGAGAAGAGAAACGACTGGGCATCTCAATCAGCGAAGACAAAGCAGGTGGGGTCAAGCTTCAGATACAATCTCTATACTAAGCCATTACTAACAAGGGTTCTTAATAAAGTATTAGTTAGTCTAAATCAGTTCCTCTTTATGTTTTATGGGATGGTTATGGATTCTAGCTTTCTAAAAGGATCCCACTTGGAATCTTTTATATAGGAAATCTTCTGTTATAGGGTGAAGCACCCTTTCCCATTAACCTAGTAGGCACACTGTTCCTGGTGGTGGCTATTTGACATTGGTGTTTGCATGGTGTCAGACCC
Organism: Channallabes apus; assembly: GCA_030522415.1. NCBI lineage: Eukaryota > Metazoa > Chordata > Actinopteri > Siluriformes > Clariidae > Channallabes > Channallabes apus. The sequence goes on along the minus strand of CM060125.1, from coordinate 5,772,232 downwards.
AGTGTGTGTGATATTGTCTTTACTACATATAATGGACTATTTCTTGATTTATTTTTGTCCAAATAACCAAAGTGATCTTCCTAGTGTTAATATATTTTATTATTTACTGAAATATAATAAAGAAATAGCAAAGCGAGGGGAAAAGGAAACGTATCAACTAAATACAGATGAAAACGTAAATAAGTAAAAACTTAATTTTGTGTATGATTAATAAACATTGTGCTGCTGTTCCTCATAATTAACATTTTTATCTAAACGTAATGTTTCTTTGTTCTTCTTCCTGATTTAGGAACTTCTGCAACTTAATCAGCCGCTGTGGAAGAATGAACCTAATGCACTTCATCGTGCAATACAAGCATGCATACACCCCGCCACACACTCAAACACATGACTCCACGATTGTTAACTATGCCCTCTAAAATGTCTTTCATCCAGACTTGCTGTAACTGACCTGAACACGTGTTAATAAAGCTTGACTTGAGTGCACTACTGACGTAGCATGTGTGATTATTAGGACCAAACCTGTAAAGTGCTGTTTATATACTCACCGTTTAATTTCTTATAAACATCTGCAGGACAATGCAAAATGCATGGAGATACAGGTCAAGAGCTTCAGTTCACAGAAAAACTACACTCTGACTGGACCATAGATGCTGGCACTAGATGAGTTGGTTTGAGTCTCACACACAAGTCTCTAGAGTTCACAGAGAACAGACGTACCAGAAACCACTGAGTAGGTGACCGTTATGTAGGTGAAAATAACTAGTTGATAAGAGAGGGCAGAGGAAAATGGCTAGAGTGTTTGGAGTTCCCAAAAAGTGTTTTGTAACTCACAACCACTCTTTACAACCTCATTACAAACATGGTTACCAGAAAAGCATCTCAGCATGGACTAAACGTTTAACATTGTGGTGGATGAGTAGACCAGAAGACCAAATTAGGTTCTACTCCTGCAAGCCAAAAACAAGAAACTTGGCTATCGTAGGCACAGGGTCACTCAATCTGATTTAATAACTGGTGGGATATAAACGATTATTACATATCAATAATTTCTCCATCTTCAGGTATTTTATTACCAAGTTTGTAACATTTTTAAAATCACTCTCTCCTTCTTGTGCGCACACACACAAACATTTGAGTTACTGTATGGGTTTATTTGCTTATTTCACAAAATACCACAATGTACAAAATGGTTTTGCAGAATAAAGAGTGTATGTTACTCGATCACGACGAACACTAAACTGTACACAGTTTCAGTTTTTCACATAGGAAATAGGGTTTGCACTGTTACATCACTTCCTTTTCCTTTTCTTCAGTGCTTTCCACTCACCCTCCTGGGTCGCCAAACTACCATACAGCTCCTTCACCTTCCTCTTTCTCTCAGCGTCCCTGTTATACACACAGACACGCCTTTAGAACACTGCATTATTGTATTAGTTTCATATGGAGTGTACATGTACAATGTGTGTGTGCGTTTGTGCCCCCACTATGCAGCACACTAACCTGCGCAGAGTGTCAGATAGTTTGGTGCTGGCAAGGAAGCGCGTGTCCTTCCTGATCTCTCGCAGAGCACCTTTAAACTCTTTCTTATACTTGTGTTTCAGTCGCTCTCTCTCCTTCTCCTCCTTGGTGTTGCCTCGTTTCTTCCCATAGTCCAGCCTGAATGCAAATAAAAACCAAATATCACTTTATTCATACAATTACAAAAGGTGTGTAATGTTCATTATGTAAAATGCCTGATGAATCAGAAAAATTTGTGAAGCTGAAGAGCATGCCATAATTGGCGTTACAACAGCCAACCAATCGGCATCTTCATGTCAAGTAGCATTGAAAGGAACTGTCCATTTTATCCAGTCATAGACTATACACACTCGCTGTATGCTTGTGCACTCACACTTCCACCACTTTGGGCTTAAGCAGTTTAAGAAGGATGGGCTTCTTCTTATCAAACACCAGTGATGCATGCTGGGATGGTGTCTCCGGAATGACCTCCAGGATTTCTTTGTGCAGCTCCTACAAACATGGCAAGGACACAACTCTTTTACACGCCTGCAATTACACAACCATGCGTGAACATTAAAGGGCACCTATTATGCAATTTTTTTGCCATTCAGAGGAGTCCTCACTGTGCATGTACTAGGAAAAAAAATCCTTTCCTGCTTTTGTCCTTTTTAGTAATGGAAGCCGGTCAGACTTTCCCCCTATTATGACGTATTAATTTAAATTTTTTGATTTCCTTTCAAACTGGTAATTTTAGCTAGTAGGCTGTATAGTGTTACTATATTCTATTCTAAATCCTGAGGCACCGTTTGTTGCTCACCTGTAGGGCTGAAGGGTAGACTGTAACAGGAAGATGTTTCGAGAGGAGGACTCTGATTGGTTGGAAGACGTCCTGGTAAGCAGGAAGTTGTTGATAAAGCACTGTGCATCTCTTTACCAAATCCAAACATGCGTAAAGCACAGACAACCTAAAACGAAATAAATTAAAATCAATAAAATTAAATATTGTTAAGATCTCATTCTGCTTTCAGATGTTAAATATTTAATAAAGATAAGAACATATCATTAATAACAAAGATAAGAACAACACAGACACTATATGGCCAATGTTGAATCCTGATATTTGCGTCAATGAGCTGTTATACAGTTGTACCTAATGAAGAGGCTGGTGAGTGTATACATCTAGGCTGTGCTCATATATACAGTGGTGTGAAAAACTATTTGCCCCCCTCCTGATTTGTTATTCTTTTGCATGTTTGTCACACAAAATGTTTCTGATCATCAAACACATTTAATTATTAGTCAAAGATAACACAAGTAAACACAAAATGCAGTTTTTAAATGAGGGGTTTTATTATTTAGGGAGAAAAAAAATCCAAACCTACATGGCTCTGTGTGAAAAAGTAATTGCCCCCTGAACCTAATAACTGGTTGGGCCACCCTTAGCAGCAATAACTGCAATCAAGCGTTTGCGATAACTTGCAACGAGTCTTTACAGCGCTCTGGAGGAATTTTGGCCCACTCATCTTTGCAGAATTGTTGTAATTCAGCTTTATTTGAGGGTTTTCTAGCATGAAGCGCCTTTTTAAGGTCATGCCACAACATCTCAATAGGATTCAGGTCAGGACTTTGACTAGGCCACTCCAAAGTCTTCATTTTGTTTTTCTTCAGCCATTCAGAGGTGGATTTGCTGGTGTGTTTTGGGTCATTGTCCTGCTGCAGCACCCAAGATCGCTTCAGCTTGAGTTGGCGAACAGATGGCCGGACATTCTCCTTCAGGATTTTTTGGTAGACAGTAGAATTCATGGTTCCATCTATCACAGCAAGCCTTCCAGGTCCTGAAGCAGCAAAACAACCCCAGACCATCACACTACCACCACCATATTTTACTGTTGGTATGATGTTCTTTTTCTGAAATGCTGTGTTACTTTTACGCCAGATATAACGGGACACGCACCTTCCAAAAAGTTAAACTTTTGTCTCGTCGGTCCACAGGATATTTTCCCAAAAGTCTTGGCAATCATTGAGATGTTTTTTAGCAAAAAAACTTAATGCCTTAATGTTCTTTTTGCTTAAAAGTGGTTTGCGTCTTGGAAATCTGCCATGCAGGCCGTTTTTGCCCAGTCTCTTTCTTATGGTGGAGTCGTGAACACTGACCTTAATTGAGGCAAGTGAGGCCTGCAGTTCTTTAGATGTTGTCCTGGGGTCTTTTGTGGCCTCTCGGATGAGTTGTCTCTGCGCTCTTGGGGTAATTTTGGTCGGCCGGCCACTCCTGGGAAGGTTCACCACTGTTCCATGTTTTTGCCATTTGTGGATAACGGCTCTCACTGTGGTTCGCTGGAGTCCCAAAGCTTTAGAAATGGCTTTATAACCTTTACCAGACTGATAGATCTCAATTACTTTTGTTCTCATTTGATCCTGAATTTCTTTGGATCTTGGCATGATGTCTAGCTTTTGAGGTGCTTTTGGTCTACTTCTCTGTGTCAGGTAGCTCCTATTTAAGTGATTTCTTGATTGAAACAAGTGTGGCAGTAATCAGGCCTGGGGGTGACTACAGAAATTGAACTCAGGTGTGATAAACCACAGTTAAGTTATTTTTTAACAAGGGGGGGCAATCACTTTTTCACACAGGGCCATGTAGATTTGGAGTTTTTTTTCTCCCTTAATAACGTAAACCTTCATTTAAAAACTGCATTTTGTGTTCAATTATGTTATCTTTGTCTAATAGTTAACGGTTTTTGATGAGCAGAAACATTTAAGTGTGACAAACATGCAAAAGAATAAGAAATCAGGAAGGGGGCAAATAGTTTGTCACACCACTGTATGAACGACTTGTCACATAAGCAGTTAAAGTATATTCGATGTTTTGAAAGTAATGCATGATTTATTTCCACCTTGACTATTACACTTAACATTTAACTTATTAATCAAACTTTACAGATACATGCACTCAAGACACACAGACTTCAGCCCTAGAGGTGAAAGCATAAAAAGAAAACAAATCTAAACTGGATAAAGTAATATATAATCTCGAGTCTGCACTCTGGTATGTGTCAGATGTAAGAAAAACACTCACATCTACACTGCCTAATGGTCACTCTCCTTTAACAAACCGTATTATATTACATTTTCAGATTTCACAATGTAACTGCTAAGATGCGTTTTGTTTCCTACAGATTTTCTTTGCCGTTTTTAGCTCTTTTTCAGCTCAAATTGTATGTATGGTATTATGTTTAATTAATTATGGCATTATGTGTAAGAATTTAATTAAGAATTGTCCATGTGTTTAATTTAATATAAGCTGAGCAAACGAATTATGCAAATTGCTTTGACTTTAAACTGACAGATACGCAGTGTTTAAATTATGTGTGGCAAAAATAAACACTAATAAAATATAATAAAAACTTGGTCTAGTATGGCATTTTTTTCTGTAGGGTTGGAGAAAGAAAAACTGTGCGCTCTCGCTCTCTCTGTGTATGTGTGTAAGGAAACGTCACAACCTAAAATAAACCCCTTAGTCATTATCACGATGCATCAGTACTCTCTGACAGAGGAAAATCACAAAGGAGTGATAATTGAACACTCACATGCATACCCTTTACACTGTTTCAACCGTTTAAAGTGTGAAACTTTTCCATCTGTACGCATCGATGGAACTCAGATGGAACAGATGGAACCCCGACTTGACAGAGCGTTACAGAGACGGACCAAACACATGCCAAATAGAGTCGAGACCAAAAAACAAACAAACAAAAAAATAACTTCTTATTCAATACCAAATTTCAATCAAAAACAAAAAAATGGAGTGACATAACATACAATGCTTAATAAACTAAATGAAACACTGGACTATGAACACTCTCACTTTAATGTGTGAGATGGCTCTTGTGAAGTGTGATCTTGTACAATCCTGTTACTAGACAACTTCAAGTTGTGGGTTTATTGTTCATGTTATAAAACTGCTTTGAGGAGATAAAATGAGAGGCTGCTGCAAAAATAAAACTAAAGCGTTACAATAGAATCATTTAAACTACCTTTTAAATAGGTTTGTATTTATTATTTTATAAAATGACACTAGCAAGTAGCTGAAAGATAAAGCTCATGACAAGTGCTGTAATGTGTAATATGATGATTCTTCTTTTTTGGGGAGGTAAAACGAATCTTTCAAAAGCTGTCCTACAAAACGTATTGTTCAGGAACCGATATCGAAGTAAAGGTGTTGGTATCAAAACTATTTGAATGATACCAGGCACTATAGCTACGATTTGATCATTTAAAGCGAGCTCACACCTCCTGTATAGAAAAATGCAGGTATGTGTAAAAAGCCCAGGTTTACTTTGTGTTACCTGGAGTGGTGTGTGTGTGAGATACATGTGGTGGTGTGAATAAGTATGTTATCCAGAGTGACACGTCAGCGTGTGCGTGTTATACAGTTACATTTTGGACTGTGAGCATAATTCGTTACGGAACCGTGCTTGTATATCAAAGCACTCGTCTATCAAAGCAAATTTCCCATATAAAATATTCATACAAAAATAATAAATACAAAATACAAAGTAAGAATAAAACAAATAAACCTGCACTTTACTTTGAGAAGAATCGTGGCTGAAGTAAGACGAGAGGAGAAGGGAGGGGGCTACCGTGTAGGACGAATTTCACACACACACACACACACACACACACACACACACACACACACACACACACACACACACACACTAACAGAAACACTGCTCTGTCAAGAAACTTCACTTGCTTTTGCCTCCTTTTGAGTATTTCGCAGGAATGTGACATTGCAAGGTCGTTTAACGGACTCGTCTGTACTGCAGTACAGTTACTAAAGAACATGCACCAACCTTGGACACACACGTGGTAACAATGTTATAATAAACAGTACACACGCATACGGATGTTGACTATAGGAGTGATGCACGATTACCCATAATCCTGCAGCGTAAGAGAGAAGAACCATTGCCTTAGTTGTGATCATGTGACGCTCGGCAGACGAAGCGCATGTATACAACTCCAAGTCAATACCTCACTCGTTTATCAAATTAAAAGTTATACCAAAGTTTGCTCACCTTCCAGAACACTTTGCAAAGACCAAGTTACCCTCAATCCAAGGTTTACTGCACATGTAGTGGTGCGAGTGAGTGAGTGTTGCCTGGAGTGTGATATCTCGATGTTTGTGTGTGTGTGTATTACCTGTAGTGGTCTCTCTCCCTCTCTGTAGTAGCTGTAACTCTGTGTGCTGATGACAGCGTGATGCTTTTCCTGGTCCAGCTGTGAGCAGACTGCGGATCACACACATGCAGCAGCTCACTGCTCTTCCCCTGTTGTCTGAACGGGGGAACCACATGGTAGTCTAAATACACACACACACACACACACACACACACACACACACACCTGAGTTTTAAAATGGCATTCTCTTGGTAAAAAATAAAGCATTAGCAGTATTAACAGAGTTGTTCCACATGTGTTATTTGTACAGACGTTGGTATCACCTGTGCAGGTGTGTGTGGGGACGGCGAGGTGCAGGAGCCCCAGCAAGTAATTGATGAGCTCAGGAATAAAGCGCCGGGAGAGAGAGACATACTCCACTGCTATACAACACAGAACCAGACCTGTGCACACGCTCTCTAGAGACACGACTGCACACTGTGTGAAAAAAGACACACATGCGCACACATTTACAAAATCCTACAGAATCTACACCAAAATGCTGATATAGTTTGACTAATGTAGTATGTTAACTGATAAGTACTGAATATGAAATTTATGAAAATCCTCACAGAGATACTCTGGTGCACATAAAGACACACACACAACCTTAGTGAGAGCCTGGCTGATGTACAGGAAGGCTGGTGTCGTCACCGGATGACGGAAATCAGACGTAGGAAACAGCAGAGAAACGATCTTCAGATAGACGAGCTGTGCGGATACACACATACACACACACACACACACACGTTACCCCTCACATCACACCATTCAGCCACACTGTACAGTGCTGTGAATAAGTATTATATGTTATGTTATTTTTTTAAGTGTGACAAATATGCTAAAAACAAACAAACAAAAAAAAAAAAGGTGCAAATATTTTTGACGGCACTTTGTATATACTGTAGGTGTGTGTAATTAATACCATATCCAGGCCTGGGATTGCAGCACGACCTTTGACCTCTACACTCTGCTCCATGCTGTGAGCGGCATCGCCGATCAGTGTCTGCATCACCCGACACGCCACTTCAGGAAAGAGCTGAGACAGGGAATAGATCTGCCTGAGAGACGGAGCGAGAGAGAGAGAGAGTTTTATTTGTGTTCATTATATTCTATGTACACAATGACTCGGTTAACTCAGCTGGATGGAAAACACCGACTTACGGAATGAGAATGTTGATAGTGGTGAGCTGCGGGGGATTGTGGGTAGCCAGTTCCCCTACATACTCCAACAGGAAACCAAATAACTTCTGTAAAACGTATATGTAAAGTTAAATCACGCCCCTACGCTGTGATTGGCTGAAATCTATCCAAAGAAAGCAGGTCATGTATTAAATTAATTAATTAAACAAAAGAATAACAAGAGCAGTTGGCATCGAGTTTAATGTAGCTGCTGCATCATTTTCAGTTTTTGCTATCAAAGGTCACCTCTAATTTAGCTTTGTTTCCAACAGCCAGACTGGGATGATTGCACTTCTTAGTTCTCTCCAATATGAGGCGCTGTTCATCAGCTGAATGACCCTGCAGCATGGTCGTCAGATCTGTGTAACACTCGGGAGCTATCACACACGGACACACACACACACACACAGTCAATCTCTTTCCTTGTTTCACCCACCTTCCCCACTAGCTCAGCCTGGCAGACCGTCTGTCTTACTGTACCTGTGAAGGTGTAGGGCAGCTCGGCACGGGCTGCGTCCTGAATCTCTCTCCTCTCCTCTTCACTCACAGTGCACTTCACTTTATCACTGGGCGCCGCCTCTTCTTCTTGTTCTTCATCTTCCTCTCCCTCATTCTCCTGCCCATCGTCGTCATCACCACCACTGTCCTCCAAATCAGAGTGACCGTCATCTTCCTCATCATCGTTGTCTTCATCACCACTACCACCATCATCTTCATCATCCTCATGTTCATCACTGTTGTCGTCTTCTTCCTTATCATTTCTTCCTGCACCTTCCTCTTCCTCAATGTTCCACACCCCGTCCTAAGTGAGAGACACGTGTATGAGAGGTTAGCGAAAAAAAAACAAATAGGAAACGCAAAATCTGAACAAAGCAGCTTGATGATCTACTCCTTTAACACATTGCGTGTCTAGGGGTCGTCTTAGAAACTGTTTTGCTTTGTTTCTAAAAATATACGTGTTATACTATATATATATATATTCTATATGTATAGTAGGGTTGCAACTGATCAAACTACCGATTATTATTGTTTGTTTGTATTTGGGTTTATTGCCATATCAGCTTCTCAGGCTATTTCATGGCAAGATTCACATCAAATATTATGCTAATTTATTATGTTATAAAAATGTAAGTGATTAAGAGCGTTGTGAGAGTTAAAAAGATATAATAATAATAGATAAGATAATAGCATGGTCTTGGTCAGAAGTAGGGTTGGGTATCGTTTGGGTTTTTTTCGATACCGGTCGATACCAAATCGATACTTTGTAAACGGTACCGGTGCCAAAACGGTGCCTGAACCGATACTTTTAAGCCAAAAAATTATAGTGGATGACTCAAGAATTAATTTTTATTGAACAAAAAATTTTATGCTTAAAATTTAACAATATATTAAAAGTTTAAAGTATATATGAATATGTAAGCTTCAAATTTTAGCAATTCTTTTGCAGAAATTTCACCATATTTGCCTTTTCTGTCAAAATACGACTCCTTTCCTGACTTATTGCCCTGCACAGGACATGCATAGCCTTCTTTACAATGGTAAATGGGGTCACTGTTGTAGTGCTACTAGTACTAGCTGGAAAGCCATAATTATAAACAGAATCCATGTTACATTAGTTTTTTTACAAATAGTTCGACTATTTGTTAGCATGAATGCAAGATTTGCATTTTGCTATTAACATTACATTATCCTACTACTAACCTGCGGAAAGGCTGCTGACGTCATCATAATCGGTGACTCCTTTTTGCTACGGTTGGTGTGACTGGGACTGAGGGCCGTCCACACTGATAGCGCCAGCTGTTGTCCGCAAGCTGTTAAACACGGTGCCTCCCTCTGCTTTTAACTTTATTCCGTCTGCCCTCGAATATTTCAGTAGATTTGACGTGTTTCCGCCTTTACACGCAACTGCTGTAAAACATTTGCTGCACGTCACGGTGCCGGAATCCTATCTTGTGAAATACAGCCACACTTTCGACGGTTTAGTTTTAGGCATTCTAACGAGAGTTGTTTAATTTAGCATGCTAAGCTATCGGTAGACCGCCTGCTGCCGTCAGAGCGAGTGTAACGTTAGTTACTGCATTCACGCGCATGTCGGATGGTCTCTCATTTCCGGATGATTTATGCTTTAAATTTTTTTATTTAATCTAATAAACGATTAATCTACAAAAATATATGAATCTAGAGAACAAATATTTCAATCGACAGTTCAGGCATTTAAGTGGCACCGAAATGAGGCACCGAAATTCGCATTCTGTTTCGGTCCGGTACATACCGGTTCTGTAGGTACCGGTGCCGTATTGGCACCGGGTTTCGGTACCCAACCCTAGTCAGAAGGACAGGGTTTTACATTTGGTTCTTTACGTGTACTTTAGTCAGGAATTGTAAGAGTTTTTCTGGTTTTTTAAATCTTGTTCTGGTAGAAATTGTTTTCTTATGGTTGTAAAACTTGGGCAGTCCAAAAGTATGTGTTTTATGGTTAGGGTCGTTCTGCAGCGCTGACATTTTGGGGCTTCTTCATCCTTCAATAAATAAGCATGGGTAATGTTTGTATGGCCTATACGGCACCTTGTATATACTACCTGGTCGTGTCTTGATTCGAATGAGTGAAAACTTCTTTTTCCTACCACTGGGTTTATTTTACCGATTATTAAAATGATAAATTGATTAATCGCATTACTACCATGTCAATTACTCAATAGCTCTTATTAGCGATCAGCTTTTAAATTTAGACATCAGCAGTCTGTGTGTGTGTGTGTGTGTGTGTGTGTGTGTGTGTGTGTGTGTGTGTGTGTGTCTGAGGAATGCGTGTACCTGATAGGACAGAGTTTTGCGGTCATCCTTGTCGAGGACAAATCCGTCGTTGAGGTCGTCAGCCGACATGTGTGTGTGTTTAGGGTTTTCCTCCACCTCCCCCTCCATCCTTCTCCGTCTGTCTGCCTGTGAGGCGCGCACACACACACGCACAAAAATACAGAAAAATTACATCAGAGGTGCTTTAAATCCTCCTCACTCAGTCTGTGTAGGGAGCACTTTAGTGATCTAAGGTGGTCCTATATTCTGGACAAAGCTGTGTTTGCACTGTTTGAAAGACACAAACTATGGTCAGATCTAATGTGTGGGTTGTGTGTTACCTCCAGTTTCTGCAACCTTTCCCTCTCCTCTCTGGCGATCTCCTCTGGTGTTTTGAGTTTCTCAGACGGCTGCGCTTTTATCTCGAATCCCAGTTCCCTCACCATCATGTCATATTCGTCCAGCTTCTCACACACACACACACACACACAGGTAAAAACAATCTGTCCATGTGGAATATAATATTCTTAGAAGTCAGGAGCAAGTCCTGCTGTAGGTTTGACAGACACACCTGCACCCTCTAGTGGGCACTTTACTCTATCTGGCCAATCAGAAAGCAGCATGCTGAGTGAAGAGTCACTCTTTACTATTATAGACTATAACTGCAGTAATGGCAATGTTAAGACATTAGACTGTTAATCGCTATACACTCAACAATCACGTGTTTCAGGTTCTCATGTTCTGGCGTTCTTCCTCTCCTCCTCTCCTCTCACCTTTGGTTTCTCCATCTCCTCCTCTCGTTCTCTGGGAGTTTTACGTGACAGAAGGCTCTGGATGGACTTCCACTCCTGATCCAGTTTCTCGGTCAGCTCGTGCGTCTCATCTTTCTGTGTCTGACGTTCTCTCTGCACATATCACAACATAACCGTTATGGTTATCACTATCACACGGCTCACTACAAACTAAATGCAGCTTTTAATGTTTAGCAGACCTGCTAACTGAAACGTTAGCATCGATAATAAACTTAGCCGCAATGCGTTCTTCACCTTCTCCTGTTTGGATTTGAGGATGAGTTCTTCTATGAGCTCCTGGCGCGTTTTGTTACTTGCATCCACTTCTTCACCGGTTTTCTTCCTCAGCAGCCCTCCGCCTCCTCCGAAGTGTGACGCCGTCATTTCAGCTTTTCACGCACACACACAAACACAATGTTATTATAATTATTAGATTTTATTTAAGTTCCTGTTTGTTAAGTGTCTAGAGTAATACTGTGTATGTGTGTGTTTTCTAACCGGACAGGAGGCCTTTCTCCTCTGAGTCGCTCTCGCTCTCCACTCCATCAGTAAACTTCTCCATCTCAGCCAGGGACTGTCCATAATGTGTTAATTCCTCCTCATCATTCAGATTAAACATGTCCTTCTTCCCCTGAACACGCTGTATATATATACACACACACTCACAATTAGGATATTATATACACAACACAACACACAGAGTATTTCTGTATTATCTTGTTTAGGGCTGCACGATTCTTGCTAAAATACGAATCGCGATTCTTGCTAAAATCTTCCTCCACGGGAACTGAGGTTACGGTTCTCAATTTAAAATAATAATAATGACAAATATTATGTACTGTCTACACGGGAAATTAAATACATAGTTTAGTACAGAATTTATTGTTGTCAAATGTTTTCTGCCTCAATTTTAACATATTTCTAGCACAGTACGCTCTCTTTGGCTTTCGATCTGCTCTAATTAACAATCTGCTCTAATTAACGCATCAAGCTTAATTAACTAATACAGGAAGCTATATCCCACTTAGAACTGTACAAGCCTGTCCCTAACCGGACAGTAGTATATATTTTTGTTTGTGCATGCATGCGTGTTAGGCATTGGACTATGGTTCAAAAACTTGCAAGTTCAAAGCCCGCGGTCAGCAAGTTAGCACTGTTGGGGCATTGAGCAAGGCCCTTAACCCTCAACTGCTTAGATATTAAATGAGATAAAAATATAAGTCGCTCTGGATAAGGGCATCTGCCAAATGCTGTTATGTAAATGTGTGTCTCTGTATGGGACATTTACCTTACCATGATAAAAATAATAATAAAAAACACGAAATGCATTTAATGATAAAGTATGTACTCGCTGCTATGTAAGAAGAGAAGAAAACGTAGTAGCTTGACGCATGCATGTTGAGGGACACAGAGAGCGTCAAAAGGAGCAAGTCGTACCACCCCTCAGATTGAGAAGTTTTGCAGACTTTCCACATTAAAAGTAACTAGTAAATGGATGAACAAGTGACATATCATTATCTAATAAATTTGGGAAACGGTCAGCTTTGCTTTGCCGTATCGCACCACACATCTTACTCCACGCTCCTCATGTTAGTACATTAGTGATTTAAGGGTAGGAACCCGCCACACTCCGCTGTTACCTGTCTCTCCATGGCAAACCTCTGCAGAATTTTGTCCTCGGGTGCCATCTTGGAGTCATACTCTCCAAAGCGCCGGTCGATAAACGAGTTTGCTTTATGTTTCATTCTGAACTCCTTCAGGAGAGTCTGTTTACGCTGCACAAAATAAAAAAGTATATATATATATATTTTTTTTTTACATCTGTCAGATAATGTCATGACGAAGCAACTGTACAGAACTTTACATATAGGTTTATTTATCTGAAAAGCAAGCCGGAGGTAATAAAGCACTGTATACAATCTAACACACAAACAGATAAACCAGTGTTACCTTGATGTAGAATGAGAGTGTGTGAGACAAAATGAAAGACAGAGCGTGAGACAGGTGTTACTTTGTTTTGTATTCTGAAGACGGGAATTTGATTGAGACAGATTGTGTGAGACTGAGACAGAGATTGAGACAGAACATGAAACAGAATGTGAAGCAAGGTATGCAACAGGTGTGACAGAGTGGCAAGACAAGTAGACAAGACAGCTTTACCTAATTAGAATAAGAGAGTGCAAGACAGAGCATGCGTGAAGGCAGATAGGCGTTATCTTGCTTTAAGCTTTAGAATGAGACGCAGAATGTGTGAGAGAGTGTGAGACAAAATGAGAGGGAGGCTACCTTGTTGTCTTTTAAAGGCAAGAAGTACATAGAGTGCGACAGAATGTGAAGCAAAGCATGCAACAGGTGTGACAGATCGTCAAAAGCGTTAGACGAGACAAATAGATATAATTATGATGAGATGGGGTGCGAGACAGGTAGATCTAATTAGAATGAAACATGGTCCAAGACAGAGCATGAGTCAAGTAGACAAGCGTTACCATGTTTTAAGCTTTCGAACGCGACCAAGAGAGTGCGAGTTTGAGACAAAATGAGAGGGGTCAGACACACCACGAGACCTTGTTTCATTTTTAAAGGCAAGAATTAGAGTGAGACAGAATGTGAAGTAAAGCATGCAGCAGGTGTGACAGAGTGGCAAGACAAGTAGACGAGAGTTTCAGACCTAATTTTACAAATTAGGTAGACATGTGTTACCTTGTTGTGAGCTTTAGAACGAGACACGCCTGGCAGTCCCACATCGTGTTTGCTCTTTCGGCCCAGGACGTCAAACTTCTTCTTGTTAATCTTCACCTCGAACGGGTTCGTCTTAATCTGAGCATGCGCACTGCTCTTGCGCACTTTATCACACACACTCCTTTTCTTCTCCGGCTTCCCCATGTCACACTGAAACAGAAACAACCATAAGCCTAATAAGCTTTATTGCTTTAAGCTAGGAAATAAAACAGATCTCAAAAAAACTGAGAAAGAATCAGGTTTGTTTGTCTGATGATCATCATGCTCATGTTAATCAGTGCTAAAGTGTTACACATTAGGAACACTGTGTCTTTGAAGTAACACCAGCTTGTAAAGTGAGATCACTGAGAAGAGAGAAGACTTTCAGGTTAATCTTTTGTGTCTTAGAGTAATCTAGAGACTGGTGCAATTTTTCATACATCAGTGGCTTGCACTGATGAAAGTGCCTTTACACCCCCCCCCCTCCCCCCATTAAGCTCAGTGCAGCAGAGTTGATGAATTAACAGTTCCACCAGCATGGAGGACACAGTGTGTTCTCTTGACTCCTGCATGTACAGTCCAAAAGTATGTGGACACCTCATCATCATAACACCCACATGTGCCAACTTAAAAACAATTTAATAAGCATTAACACTTGAATAGGTCCGGCCTTTATTGACAACACGGCATGCAAACCATTCTGTTAGGAGATCTTGTTTCCTGGTTACACCGTCTTTGAAAACATCTCTAAACAGTTAGCATGGTTAGCTCCGTGAAGCTCACACACCGTTTACGAAACTGACGAGCTCGTATGTCTTCTAGCAATGACTACTTACCTAAAATCTATTTAAAAACCACAAATAATTAAATGGTCACAAGCTTTCTTGGGCAGAAGTTCAGATTTAATCCATCACGTGTGAATTTAGCTGAATTCACGTGTTCCACATAGCAACACGCTCAACTCCAAGCGTTCACCGTGGTTCGAGTCTAACCGGGTCATATTGCCACCTGCTGGACCGGAGTGGAATTACACAACTACGCCGCTGCCTGTATTACTCACAAAATGAAGTCTGTTTTTTATTAAATAAATATTATTTACCTTATTATAGGTATTATATATTATATAGGTATTATATATACTATATATCATATTTACCTTATAATATTATATACTTGCACCTTGCACCACCAGTGTCCGGGTTCGATGGTGTCCGTGTGCATGGAGTTTGGTGGTGCTTGGTGGGTTTCCTCCAGGTACTCCGGTTTCCTCCTACAATCCAAAGAATTGCAGATTAGGCTACTTGACGGTCCCAAATTGCCATACTGTGTTTGTGTGTATGTTCTTGCATTGCGTTGGATTGCACTCCCCGTCTAGGGTGTACCCCGCCTCATACCCTTAGTCTTCTGGGATAGACTCCAGACAAACACCCACCTGTGACCCTGTATACAGGATAAAGCAGTATGAATGATGAGAGAGTAAGGTGAGAAATTCATTCATTCATTCATCTTCTATACCGCTTTATTCTGTATTTAGGGTTGCGGGGACCTGGAGCCTATCCCAGGAGACTCAGGGCACGAGGCAGGGTACACCCAATCCATCGCAGAGCACCCACACACACTCATTCACACACTATGGTCAATTTGGGAACGCCAATTAGCCTAATCTGCATGTCTTTGGACTGTGGGAGGAAACCGGAGTACCCGGAGGAAACCCACCAAGCACGGGGAGAACATGCAAACTCCATGCACACAGAGACGGGAATCGAGCCTGGCCGGGAATCGAACCCGGGCCCTGGAGGTGCATGGCGACAGTGCTAACCACTACACCACCGTGCCGCCCTAAGGTGAGAAATTCTTCATGTAATTGGAGACCGGAGTACCTGGACGAAACCCACCAAGTACAGGGAGAACAGACAAACTCCATGCATACAGCAGGAATCGAACCTGGGTCCAGGTGGTTCGAGGCCACAGTGCTAATGTTGTTCATATCATACAAGTACATTAATTCATTTTACTCAGGTATTACTTAGGCTTTCTGTCTAAACACACCATTTAAAATCCTGCAAAATAACAAGCCACAATAGTCTTTTACATTACATTTAGGATTTGCGGCGTCTTATTTAAAAGCTACATTCAATATGTGTGAGTAGCATAGTCACATGGAATCTAATCTTTCCAGTTCTGATTTAGGACGCTTCCATATGTGGTCCTATGAAGGTTACAGGTCTTCTCAGTCTCCTCAGTCTGAACAGGCAAAAGTCGAAATTGCTTTGACAATGTCCTCCTGTGTTTGAGTCTGATTCAATGTACTTCTGAGCGATGGTGTACTGCATGTGATGTCTTAACAATGTTTTTATCTTTCTTCCACACATGTGGATCAGATCAGGACCGTGACCTTTTCAAACTAGAAGGTGACACTTTGCCACATAAAAAAAGAGAACAGTCTAACAAACAAACAAACACATAAATAAAAAAAAGATTTACAACATGTCTTACTTATTTTCCCTCTCAGTTCTATCTTTCTGTGGAGAAAAGTCCAATTTACTTTTTTTTGTATGCTTACATATTTGGTTAAACAGTTTTTTGGCGACATCTAGTGGTCGCAGTATCACAATATATTAATTGGTGTAAAATCAAGATGATGTCGAACTCCAATGTCCTAGATTATTGTAGAAAAAGTAGCACTTTTATTGATGAAACTTATTTGTGCGTAATAACTTTTGTAAATTGATATACAAAATTATAAGTAAACAAAAAAGGACAAAAAAAACTATGTTCCTTTAAACAGAAAAAATTGTGGTTCAAATGTGTTCATTCATTCCGTGTAACTTATCTGCTAGCTGCAAAGCTTAAATCTTAACAATTAATTTTCTGAATAATTATGTACACTACTGGGTAATTATTTTTGACTCCTAAGTTAAATGGTAGGCTTTGCCTGACTGGCCACTTCTCATTTTCACTACTGTTTAACATCATAAAAAAAAGAAGTTATATTTATTCATATATATATATAATTAAGAATCTATAAAAACATAAGAGTGTATGTAATATACTGTATTTGCCAGTCAATTAATATATTCAGTGATAACTTAGTTGTTAGTCTTTTGGCTGAAAAAATGAGAGAACACTACCTACAGAGTGTTTAAAAAATATGCCATAGAGAAGAATGACATCATCTGATGCTGGTCACTTGGCTTTGGGACAAATAATTTTTGAGTAACAGGAGCTCTATTACTAACTTCGTAACATATTAACTGAGTAACTCTTGGTAACTGAGTCTCACAGGACTTGCAGACATTAATAAATTGAGATATTTAAAATAAGATATAAGATATGATGGATTGTGAGTAACTTGGTCTGTGAGTGCTTTGCAAGATGAGGTATTGATATACGAGTAGTGTAGTATGTATGCGCTTTGTCTGCAGAGTGTCACATAATCACAACTGAGCCAATGGTTCTTCTCTCTCTTGCATTGTGGGATTGTGGTTAAAAAGGCAGTAGCAGTGCGGGATTGGGTGTGTGAGTGTGTATATGTGTGTGTGCCCTGCGATGGATTGGCACCCTGTCCAGGGTGTACCCTGCCTAGTGCCCGAAGTCTCCTGGGATAGGCTCCAGGTCCCCCGCGACCCTGAACACAGGATTAAGCGGTATAGAAAATGAATGAATGAATGAATTAACATTTGAAGGGCATACAGAGGAGAAAAATCACTGAATGCATTAATAGGAGACAACTCTGAGATGGTGGAATCGTGTGATTGTGATGCTGCTGATCCTGCTGCTATAGAACAAATGATGATTATATTTCACCTGATTCACCAGCATCTAATCAACAGCAATGCCAGTAACAGTGAGCCAGAGCTCTGTTCACATGCATGTAGACATGATGACAGTGGCAGTTTGCAGAAATTGACTTGTGCATAAAAACGTCAGCATGGTGAACGTGATGACAGTGATGGGAAGCCAGGAGCTAGCATGTAGAGAATGCTTAGCTGACTTAGTTCAGTCTGAGGATGAAAGGCCTCCTGAGTAACAAGATTGGAAGTCACCAGACTTTGTGGAGCAGTACATCAACAAAGAGTTCATTAAACTAATTGATAAATGCACAAATACTACGTCAGTAGGTAATAGTGGTACCTCTCTCAGCACTTTAGCTGATGAGATTGATTATTTTTTGGAGCATCATCTTTGATGTATTGCATACCTTAACAACAAATAAGAATATTCTGGTCCTGTGACTTATGAATCCCTGCCATGACAAAATTAAGCATGCCACATTGTTTAGACTGAGGAAACATAGTGATTGATAGTGACATTTCAGAGGACATTAAGAAAAAGACTGGAAGACAATGGCTTAATGAAGGTTGCTTGCAGGCCCGAGCACAATATGCATCAGTGGGCGTGCAGATGATCCCATATACAGAAGTCCATTTTAACAGGATGTGCTACTAAAACCCAGTCCTGTGCGCATGAAAACTTGCTGGTTTTGTTTTGTGGCATTGTTCTGGACTTTAAAGTGTATCAAGGTGCAAAATGTGTTCACAGGTCAGAATACAGAGGGACTTGGCCATGGTTATCACAGATCTAGCTAAAACTCTGCATGCTGGTACAAAAAGATACATTGATTGGTTTTCACAAGCATGAAAGCTGTGGATCAAATATTGGAAGGGCACAGCAGGAGCTAGCAAGTGAAAATAGCAAGGACCAGGAGCCTTAGTATCAGTTAAGAGGGAACATGGGGTATGTGTAGGGGTATGACAACTTTCATACATTCCACTGTACATGTTGAACAGCTAGAAGATGCGTGCTAATGATAGAACCAGAAGTGATTGTCACATGTCCAATTTTTGCATATGGGCTTTAAGATGGTGTTGACATGATAGACAGTAAGATGAGTTACTACTGAATGTACTGCTGACAGTTAGATGAGTTATTACTGAATGACCATCCAAACCAAGAAGACAATTCACATACTGATGCACTTTATTTTAATTTATCTCACTTTAGCCAAAAGCCAAGTAAAAGCATAAGCAGTACCTTGAGTTTAGCATGATAGTGGCTTTAGTTCATTATGTTCAACATGTACAGGAAAAGAATGCATACCTTTTACAAAAAGGCAAAAATCTACTGTAGTACCCAATGTATACACAACATCTGATATACTGTACATATTCTTCTTTTTCACCCTGAAAAAATCATGCAAACAAAATATTCTGTCATAGAAATCTTCTGTGTGACATGCATGAAATTTATATAGTTATAAAATCTTCAACAAGGCTTTTAGATGTGTTGCACTGTTCTGCAATTTTGTTTTTTTGCACAGCCATGGTCTGGCTTTGAAATAAACTTTTATACACTGTTACACACAGTTAACTTTAATTTGCAATAAAATAAACCCAATGTATCCAATATGAGGATCTGAGACTCCTGAGACCCAAATGCCCTTACACGAGCACATGACATTTTCTACCAGCTACATGGTCTGTATAATCTTGTACAATTCTCATGTAAGTGCTGTTGTATATTACTCTTGTGACCATCTGTTTGAAGATATTGATTATGTTCTTAGTGCTAATAAGGAAAAACTGTAAGAATAAATTATACAATACATAACAGTGGGGCTGGGTCTCAGGAGAGGCTTTTAAACTGGTAGCTATGGGAAGCAGGTGAAGGAAACAGAGAAGTGTTGTGGATTAAGAGATGCTGGATTTGAGATCAGTTGAATAGACTCAGAGAGAGAACCTGATTCTGCTCCTGGAAGCTATATTCACAATATTGAACAATTTATTGACAAGCTTAATAGATGTGTGACAGCTCAATGAGATTTTCTCAACAATATAAACATAAAAAAAAAAGACAATTATATGACACGGATAACTTTTGTGTTCTAACTGATCAAAATGAACCAGACATTGGGACTAAGTGTACTCTGTAATGATCCCAGGTCCTCGATGTGAGACGCCTGAAGTCACCCAAGATGGAATCCATCACAGGGGATCATTCACACACATTCTCAAACTCATTCACCTCTTAGGTCAATTTAGAGTAGATCATCCACTTATTCTTCAGCATAACTTCCCCTTACAGCAATGATTCATGGCGTGAAGTCATGCAGGAGATCACTTCAGCCAGCCATTGTTCATGGTGACCGTGTGGATAGATGCATAGATAGATGGATAGATGGAATCCACACTGGACGGACAGCACACACTCAAAACTGACACCTCTTTGTACACCTAACACAAAATTCCAAATACACAAGATACTTGTCAGATGGTATCTTCGTGATCAAGTGGAACCATCCCCAGTCACCACACGCATCCCAAGCAGACCACGTGTGCGTCCTGGCGACGAGATCTCCAACCAGAAGTGTAGCACAGACCATTTTTGGGAAGTAGAAGTAAACTGGAGAACCCAGATGAAACTCAGACAGGGAGAATGTGTGTAATTGACAGTAACCTGAGCTGTGATTTGAACCGGAGACCATAGAGCTGTGGGGACATCATGCTATTCCTTATCCAATCAAAATTTTGCCACAATTAAAAGGAACCCAACTGAGTGGAAAATCTGACTGGCAGCTTCTCTTTTCTTCTCTTTTCTTCTGTCAGTGTTATGTTTAAAACACACACAAGCAGTTTTTACCACACAAGCAGTGTTTATTGTGTGTGTCTCTGTGTGTATGTGTGTGTGAGAGTGAGTGTGTTTGTGTGTTTAACTCGATGTCTTCTCTCAAATGAAAACCATATTCATTTATTTACTCAAACACATTACGTATGAACATCCTGCAGCGAGCTGGTGTGTGTGTGTGTGTGTGTGTCAGCATGGTGCAATGAAAACCTGCTGCTTGTGGCTAAAATCCACACACTCAGCGTTCCCACAGTAAACTGCAACAGCAGCCATTTTGAATCCTTTGATGTGCTTGTGTGTGTGTGTGTGTGTGTGTTTTAATCTACACAAACTTGGTAACAGAACACACAGTGATAATTGGTAACTTGGGTGTTGTTCTGAGCTGTGACTGGTTTCTCAGGCTTAGTATCAACTGTACAGCTATTTTATGACAGGGTTAATTTAGCAAAGTTATGGATTTTGGTTTGCTATTGATGTTAAGTTGTTTTCAACCTATGAATTCATGTCGCGATTATTCAGACCATGTGTTACTCGGACCATGTGTTATTCGGACCAGGGTTGAATGCTCTTTTTAAAACAACCTTGTTCCCATGTTTTTAATGCAACCTAATTATAACTATATGACAGGTTAAAAGGGTGTTTTACTAAGATGTGATTAATTACCTGACCATTGCACTGATCTGTGATTTGTTACTAGGGCATTGTTGCTGGGATTGGTTACTACCAGAGGTGGAAAGTAACGAATTACATTTACTCGCGTTACTGTAATTGAGTAGTTTTTTTGTGTATTTCTACTTTTAAAGTAGTTTTAAAAATCTGTAATTTTACTTTTACTTAAGTACGTTTTGTTTGAAGTATTGTAATTCGCTACATTTTAAATCATATTCGCTACTGAGTAAAAAATAAATTAATGAAAATTATAAAATAATAAAAATATTATGCTTTATAAATACTCCGTTGCGCCGCGTGTGTGTCTCATGTCCTGGTCGCGCGCCGCTCCAGACTCCACTCCAGGTTTTCTGACATCTGCATCTTCCTGACCTTCCACATGGTCGCTTCCGCCCTGAGAGTGACGTCATCGACTAGCGCGACCATTTATAAACCGGAGAGAGACGCGGGAAAGATGAAAGTGGTTGTGATTTTGGTGTTTTTGCCTCCCATTGACTTTGATTATTGTTTTGTCCCTTTGGTTTGGTTGGTCTTTGTATATATTTGTAGATAATTTCACTGTTTTTGGTTTAGGGAGTCCGGGAAGGCACCTGTATTTTTGTTTGTGTGTTTTTTTTTTTTTTTGTTGCAGGTAATCTAGCTACTAAATATAAATACCATTTTGTTTATTATTTTGGCCTGGGTCCATCCTGAATCTCATCCTCCTCCTGGTGTGTGTGTGTGTGTGTGTGTGTGTGTGTATATACAAACCTCATTATTTCATCAGTTAATGATTGGATCTAGTTCTTTCTGCCATATACCACTATTTCCATACAGTTTAAAATAGAACCCTGAACCATTCTTTTGCTGTTTGGCCCTAGACTGGGACGTAACACCATATTTAAGTGACCACTTTGATTTTCAAGCACAACAAAGACAACAGCTTTATTATGCAAAGGTGTTCCTTCAGTTAAAAACAACTAGTTTGAGATTTATATCTGCTCATCTTTTTTGAACTACGCTAGAATGCCTCATCCCCCCCCCCCACCCCCCGCTGTTAAAAAAAAAAAAAGTAACTCGGTAACTTTTACTCTCAGTACATTTTTTAATGAGCTACTTTTTACTTTTACTTGAGTAGATTTTTGTAATGGTAACTTTACTTGTACTTAAGTAAAATTTCACTGAAGTAACAGTACTTGTACTTGAGTACAAAATTTTATTACTCTTTCCACCTCTGGTTACTAGTGTGTTATACTAAGCTGTGATTGGTTACTAGTGTGTTCTACTAAGCTGTGATTGGTTACTACTATTGTACTGAGCTGGCATTGGATAATCATGTGTGGTGCAGAGCTGGGATTAGTTGTTGTACTAAGCTGTGATTGGTTACTATTGTTTTTGTAATATTGAGCAATGGTTGTTTGGGCATTGTACTGAGCAGTGATTGGTTACTCATATGTTGAACGGAACTGCGATTAGTTACTTGAATGTTGTACTCAGCTGTGTTTGGTAACTAGGTTGTTATACTGAGCTGTGATAGGTTACTTGAGCATTGTATTGATCAGTGATTGGTTCCCACCACATTGTACTGAGCAGTGATTGATTCCTAGGCTGTTGTACTGAGCTATGATAGGTTACTAGTGTGTTATATTGAGCTGTGATTGGTTATTAGAGTTTTTCTTCAACAATATTTTTATTGACTTTTAACAGGGATATAATAGGTTAAACATGTAATGTTTTAATACAGGTTTTATAATCCCCTTATAAACCCTTGGTTACTAGAGTTTTGTACTGAGCTGTGATTGATTGATAAGGTGTTCTGTTGATGATTGATTGTTAGGGTGTTATACTAAACTGTGATTGTGATTGATAAACTGAGCTTAGATTGGT
This sequence comes from Channallabes apus, assembly GCA_030522415.1. NCBI lineage: Eukaryota > Metazoa > Chordata > Actinopteri > Siluriformes > Clariidae > Channallabes > Channallabes apus. The sequence goes on along the minus strand of CM060125.1, from coordinate 5,748,869 downwards.
TACATGGACATTGTACTGAGTTAGTTACTAAGATGGTGTAAAGTGCTGTGATTGGTTACTAGGTTGTTGTTCTAAACTATGATTGATTACTAGGGCATTATATCAAGCTGTATTTGGTATTTGGTGTATTTGGTCTATTTGGTATTTGGTGCTGTATGAAGCTTTGATGGGTTACCTGGGCATTGTGGGCCAGGGGTAGCTCAGTGGTTAAGGCATTGGACTACGGGTCGGAAGATCCCAGGTTCAAACCCCACAACCACCAAGTTGCCACTGTTGGGCCCTTGAGCAAGGCCCTTAACCCTCAACTGCTCAGATGTGTAATGAGATAAAAATGTAAGTCGCTCTGGATAAGAGCGTCTGCCAAATGCCTAAATGTAAATGCATTGTAATGAGTTGTGATTGGTTACTAAGGTATTATATTGAGCTGTGAATGGTTATAAGGGAATTGGAATGAGTTAGTTAGTCAGATGATGTACAGCACTGTGATTGGTTACTAGGGTGTTGTACTAAGCTGTAATTGATTGCTTGTTTATTGTCCTAAGCAGTAATTAATTATTAAGGTGTTGTGTTGTGTGGTATACTGAACTGAAATTAGTTTCCCAGGTGTTTTTGAGCTGTGAGTGACTGCGATTGGTTGCTCGGTTGTTACATTGAGCGGTGATTGGTTGTTTGAGTATCATATTCAGCTGTGATTGGTGAAATGTAAAATACCAGGATTACAGTGTGTGAATCAGAAACAGGTTGATTGCAGTGAGCTGGTGTATGTGTGTGTGTGTGTGTGTGTGTCAGCATGGTCCAATGAAAACCTGCTGCTTGTGGCTAAAATCCACACACTCAGCGTTCCCCCCAGTAAACTGCAACAGCAACCATTTTGAACACTTTAATGTGTGTTTTAATCTACACAAACACAGTGATAATTGGTAACTCGAGTGTTGTAGTAGTTACTTTTTTGTTTTCTGTTTCTCATTGCCTCTTTTTCATGCACATGCATACAGTGCTGGGAGGTAAAAATCAATCAAGACAATCTGGGAACCGTATTTCCTCTACGTTTTTTTCTCTTCTTCTCTTTTTGTCTCATACTCTCTCGCTCTCTGACTCTGTATCTGTCTGTCTCTCAGCAGGATCTGTTTTTCTCCTTTGTGCCGTGTGTTTCTGTCATTGTTCTGTTGCTATGAGTCTGTTCACACTGATTGACACAGGATGTGAGTCACACACACACACACACACACACACACACACACACACACACACACACATGGGGATTAGAGAAGGTGATGTCATGCAGAAGGGTGATCAGCCTTTGGCTGAAGATCTGTGAGGACACACACACACACACACACACACACACTCTCTCTCTCTTCTTTGGGTTTTACTGGAAGTCTAAAAGGAAAAACAGGCGGAGAGAACCAGAAAAGTTCAGTCAGGTTTATTTATTTGGCAGAGAGCAGTGATTATGTGGCTGGTGATTATTCTCTCTCTCTCACACACACACACACTCTATGGATGTATAAGAACAAATTACTTTTTTCCTGGTGCACAATGATCTCGCTTCCTTTTGCTTCTTGTCCTGAGACTGGGAGGAAGTAAAGAAGGAAAAGGAAAAAACATCGGATAACATAAAGAAGGAAGGAACAAGTCAGAATAATCAGAGGAAAATAAAAAGGTTTAAACAGAAACAGAAGGAAAAAACAAAGGAGGAAGAGTCGTGTTAAAAACCCACACAAGTGTCTTAACAAAGGTCTCGGCTCCTTTGGTCCACTGATCCGGAGTCAGGTTTTCCAGTGGGTGTAAACTTCATGCATCCTGGTTAAACATGTGCAGGACTTTGACCCGTAACAGGAATTGACAGTGGTTTAGTGGTTTCAGCACCTTCATCACTGAGATGTTTCATCTTCATCCTCCTCATTATCATTATTTGTACAGTATATACACAAACTTATTTACAATTTCATTCTTCATTTCAGTGAGTGGAAACAAACAAACAAACTAAAAGAAAAAAAAAAAAAGAAAAAAAAAAGAATGAGTAAGGGCAAAGAACACAGAGGGAAAATGAAAGCAGTGGATTTTCTCCCACATCAGAGCACAATAAAAGGTTTTAAGTGGTGAGATGGAATGAAAGTGGTTTCGTTCTCTTGTCATTCGATTGCTGTCATGCTGGCATTAATGCGACGGACCTCTTGTTTCTCCCGGGCTTCTCTCTCAGAGGAGGCAGATGAGGTTTTTGCCCTGTTCAATCTCCTCCTGGACTTTGTCGCTGGACGTGGCAATCTCGGCTTGTGCGCTGAACACGGCGCTGATGAAGCTGAGCACGGTGCCGAGCAGCGCTGTGTAAAAAGCCCAGCCCACGGAGCACATGGCCGGGTTGTACGCCGACGAGTTCACACCACAGTACTGCTTCACCTTCTCGCTGCCCCACCCTGCTGCGTACAACAACTGACCCAGGATCAGGAACAGACCTGCACAGGAACATGTACACACACTGAATTAGCACCACTGAACTGCTTAAGGAGCAAGGGAAAGAGAGAGAGAGAGGGAGAGAGGGAGAGAGAGAGAGAAGGCCAGTTGCACATAGGGAATTGTGTGTCATGTGTGCAGATGAAAAACAGATGAATAACTGTCTGTGTCATTCTTTCTCTCTGTCCCTCGCTCTCCTTGACTCTCACTCTTCCTGTCTCTTTCTCTGTCTCCATCTCTGTTTTAGATGAGGAAATGAAAACTGGGTCATAAATTCCTTCCACATGTCGCCCAACCACTGCTGACTGATAGGAGGCATGGTTTCAATCCTCTCTCTCTCTCTCTCGCACACACACACACACACACACACACACACACACACACACACACACAGCTGCACTATATTACTACTTTGAGAGAGTACAGTGACAGGGTGAGTCAGACTTTTTTAAGAGTCAACAGAGTGAAATAAACGTAAGGTTTTAGCAGTGATTCACATCGATCACCATCACCATCATCATGAGACTTTAATGCTTTGCACATAGCAAATAGCTACACAGTCCATCACAGCTTGGCTCACTGCACTGCATTACGAATCACAGAACAGCTTGTGGCTCAGTTGGTCAGTTCGACCTCAGAACACACTGTAGGTAGATAGATGACTGTGGGAGGGAATTCCTCTGTGTGTGATTTTGTATGGGTGTGTGGGGGGGTGTATGTGTTTCTGAATAGCTACATGATAATCAGCGTGCAGGAATTTGTGATTACCTGCTTATCTGTGTGTGATTAACCGTATGTTTGTGATACTATGTGTTGGTGTGTGTGATTATCAGTGTGTGCAGGTGTCTGTGTGTTTGCTCTTATCTGTAACTATGGAAATATTGCTGTATATACAGTATATGTGCAAAAGTGAAAATAGGTGTGGATATCTTCGCGATCATCAGTGCATGTGTGTGTGTGTGTGTGTGTGTGTGTGGAGGGGTACACACACTGACATGGTCATAAGTGCTTAAGTCTTGAGTTCATGACCCAATTCCACACTATAGTTGGTTATGATAGAGGAAATGTATATTTATTTTGCATTCATTAACAATGAAATTAGCAGGTAGTCTGATCTGGGGTATTGAGAAAGAAATTCTACTTTGATGTTAACCAGGTATCCATTAGTGAAACATTAGAAAAAGTGCATAAGTAGAAATTAGTAGGAAAAAAAGGTAGTTTCTACTCTTATAACAAAAGTCTTGGGTTGACTTGAACACCCCTCGTACTATATTAACACTAGTCAAGTCAAGTAGGCTTTTTTTGTCACTTCAACCATATACAGTTAGTACACAATGAAACGAAACAACGTTCCTCCAGGACCAAGGTGCTACATGCAACATACATTTACAACATAAATTAACATAATAGTGGTTAGCACTGTCGCCTTGCACCTCCAGGGTCTGGGTTCGATTCCCCGGCCAGGCTCGATTCCCGTCTCTGTGTGCATGGAGTTTGCATGTTCTCCCCGTGCTTGGTGGATTTCCTCCGGGTACTCCGGTTTCCTCCCACAGTCCAAAGATATGCAGGTTAGGCTTATTGGCGTTCCCAAATTGACCGTAGTGTGTGAGTGTGTGTATGTGTGTGTGCCCTGCGATGGATTGGCACCCTGTCCAGGGTGTACCCCGCCTTGTGCCCTAAGCCTCCTGGGATAGGCTCCAGGTCCCCGCGACCCCGAATAGAGGATAAAGCGGTATAGAAGATGAATGAATGAATAAATTAACAGACAACTAGCTAACTAAGAAACCTTAGACAGATTGACATAACATAAATTAACAAAAAACTAAATAGCTAATAGTATAGCCAAAACTATACTAAAATTAATACCACTAAGAATGATCTCATAGGTCTAATTAAGTTCTATTATAATTATTTAACCATTTACATAAAAATAAATAATAAAACTTAACTGTGTTAAGGCTGACCCACATATTGAATTACAAATAGTGCAATCAATATGAAAAAATGCGTAACAATGAGGATTTAACTGCAGAGAACAAAAATAAAGCTTTAAATCATGGCTTGTGGAAATCAATGAGGAACCTGAAGGGCTGATTTGAATTTGATAAATGTGCCGAAATCAAGATGGGACAAATCAGATACATCTGTTGATCTGGCTAGTTAGAGTGCATTCTCCAAGGAGCTCGCAGGTCATGTTTATTGCAATTGTGTGGGCTTTTGCCGTATGATGACTGAGTTTGTATGATGCACCAAGGTTTTGCTCCTAAACAGTGCACATCTTTTTAATCATTTCTGAGTTGTTTTTCCGATCCAAAACTCAACATAACTTGTATGGCTTGAGTGTTTTGTCTTTAAATGTCTTTTGAATTTTGATTGTTTCATGCTTTCTGCTGCCAATAACTCACCACATCAAACACGCTGTGGTCGAAACACAAACCGTGTTTGTCTTCTGTGCATGTAATGCCCTGTTTTATGTTACTTGTGTTCACCTTTTATAGGATTTTATCATTTTTTCCCCCCTGCATTTTAGCAAACACCAAACCCACCAAGCATGGGGAGAACATGCAAACTCCTTGCTACAGACTTATCGGGAGGCGGGAATCAAACCAGGAACCTGGAGGTGCAAGGCGACGGTGTCAACCAGTAAGCCACCCCGTTGTTAATTACATTTATGAAAATGAGTAGACAGTTTGCTGACCATCTATAGCACTCATCACATTTAGCTGCTAACAAAATTGACAATAATCCATGTTTTTTTTTTAACCTTGTTACTTAAACACAAGGAATGTCAAGAGGAAGATAATTATTTATTCTAAGTGACCCTTTAAGGTAAGTTGAATGCAGCAGTAGTATGTGCCTGTAGTTGTACTACAACTTTGGTTTATGGAGCTTTGTGATTAAATGAAATCATGGCTAAATAAGTCTTTATGTTTAAATTGTTCCACTGGGACTCATGGACACCCCCTCACCTTATCGTAATGGAAATTTGGAGAAAGGTTCCTGAGCGGACACCAGCACCATGTCGGAAATAGCTCCACAGCCTAATGCGAGAGTCAGTGAGTCAAAACCGTCCAGAATTTAATGGTCACTGCAGTGGAACTGATTTTCTCCCTAATTCAGTCGTGTCCAATTCCTCCCCATCACTAGGGGACTTCCACATTTAGGCTACTACCACCACTCAGTCGGGAGGGCCGAAGACTATCACATGTTTCCTCCGAACCATGCCAGCCGACTGCATCTTTCCGAACTGCTCACTCACGCACTGTTGGGGGCGGCGTAACACACTCGGAGTACAGCACTATCCGCTCCTTCCGCTTGCGTGAGCTCACAGACGCCACTGATTGGCTGTAGAGCCATGATTATCGTGGGAGCACTACGTACCTCTCATCCCTCCCCTCTGCATCACCTGGGAATCGAACTCACGATCTTCAGATAATAGGGCGAGCACTTAGGGAGGAAATATTTTGACTCTCTGCGAGTTAAAAAGAGTTGTGAGCTTGACCTCTGACCTTTATGAAGTCAGTGTTGGTTTATCTCACACACACACACACACACACACACACACACACACACACACACACACACACACACAAGGGAGTAGTATGGTTTAGTTTCGCAGCTGGTGCTTTATTGCAGTGGTAAATGTTTAAACAGCAGGAAGGTCTGGAGTGACATCACCCTGCTTACAGTATAATGTCTAAATCTGTCTGTCTGACCGTCTGTCTGTCTGTCTGTCTGTCTTTCGTTTTGTTTTCATGGATAAATTTGTGAATGAAACGTAAGCGAGCTCTAAGAGTAGCAAATTAGTGTTCGATCAGCTTGTCCGTCAAACTGTGGTCAGAAACAAATTAACAAAGTCACTGGGATTATTTCATCAATTTGATGAAATGATTAAATAACTGTGTTTTAAAACAGACTACATCCTGTACTTTCTTGCACACATAATATGATTATCGGGACAGAAATGGATACGATGCAGGTGCAGACTCAACTTTAGTAACATGCTGATACATAAGAGACAAGAAAAGAAACACGAACAGACTATGAACTGTGATCAGGACTAGGATTAAGCAAGCAGAACAACACAATAAACAGATGCAAGACACAGGGGGTGATGGGAGGTGTAATCTGGTGCCTTCCTAGGGCTTAACTGATATAGTCCAAACCCCCCATCCCCTACAACCACCATATATCACCATCCCAAGATAAAGCTAGACTGGGAGTGAACCAGTCAAAACCACCTGAACAATCACTACAAAGCCAGATGGTAGAGTTACTGAAGTTTTCCATGCTACAATAACAAGAGGAACCAAACATACTGTACTACAGGGATGGAGAGGGAGAGTTCTTAGCTGGGAGGGTGACAGAGTGACACCCTCACCCCGACAGGGAGGCAGAGTGATGTTCTAAGCAGGGTTGGGAGGCAGAGGGAGATTTTTGGCAGGGCAGGGACAGTGGGCAGAAACCTCATTTCTGTCACCCCTCCAGACATTTATTAGGGCAAATCCCATCCCATAAGTCTGAACCTGGGTGCATGGGCTCTTATTCTCCTACATGCCCATTCAGCTCTTCTGAAATATTTTCTGTTACTCCAAGAAGATCCAAAGAAAGTCTGCTGCCTCCAGTTTTTAAATGATTATTATTTAGGGAGAAAAAAAATCCAAACCTACATGGCCCTGTGTGAAAAAGTAATTGCCCCCTGAACCTAATAACTGGTTGGGCCACCCTTAGCAGCAATAACTGCAATCAAGCGTTTGCGATAACTTGCAACGAGTCTTTTACAGCGCTCTGGAGGAATTTTGGCCCACTCATCTTTGCAGAATTGTTGTAATTCAGCTTTATTTGAGGGTTTTCTAGCATGAACCGCCTTTTTAAGGTCATGCCACAACATCTCAATAGGATTCAGGTCAGGACTTTGACTAGACCACTCCAAAGTCTTCATTTTGTTTTTCTTCAGCCATTCAGAGGTGGATATGCTGGTGTGTTTTGGGTCATTGTCCTGCTGCAGCACCCAAGATCGCTTCAGCTTGAGTTGACGAACAGATGGCCGGACATTCTCCTTCAGGATTTTTTGGTAGACAGTAGAATTCATGGTTCCATCTATCACAGCAAGCCTTCCAGGTCCTGAAGCAGCAAAACAACCCCAGACCATCACACTACCGCCACCATATTTTACTGTTGGTATGATGCTCTTTTTCTGAAATGCTGTGTTACTTTTACGCCAGATGTAACGGGACACGCACCTTCCAAAAACTTCAACGTTTGTCTCGCCGGTCCACAAGGTATTTTCCCAAAAGTCTTGGCAATCATTGAGATGTTTAGCAAATTTGAGACGAGCCTTAATGCTTAAAAGTGGTTTGCGCCTTGGAAATCTGCCATGCAGGCCGTTTTTGCCCAGTCTCTTTCTTATGGTGTAGTCGTGAACACTGACCTTAATTGAGGCAAGTGAGGCCTGCAGTTCTTTAGATGTTGTCCTGGGGTCTTTTGTGGCCTCTCGGATGAGTTGTCTCTGCGCTCTTGGGGTAATTTTGGTCGGCCGGCCACTCCTGGGAAGGTTCACCACTGTTCCATGTTTTTGCCATTTGTGGATAATGGCTCTCACTGTGGTTCACTGGTGTCCCAAAGCTTTAGAAATGGCTTTATAACCTTTACCAGACTGATAGATCTCAATTACTTTTGTTCTCATTTGTTCCTGAATTTCTTTGGATCTTGGCATGATGTCTAGCTTTTGAGGTGCTTTTGGTCTACTTCTCTGTGTCAGGTAGCTCCTATTTAAGTGATTTCTTGATTGAAACAGGTGTGGCAGTAATCAGGCCTGGGGGTGACTACAGAAATTGAACTCAGGTGTGATAAACCACAGTTAAGTTATTTTTTAACAAGGGAGGCAATCACTTTTTCACACAGGGCCATGTAGATTTGGAGTTTTTTTTCCTCCCTTAATAACGTAAACCTTCATTTAAAAACTGCATTTTGTGTTCAATTATGTTAACTTTGACTAATAGTTAACGGTTTTTGATGAGCAGAAACATTTAAGTGTGACAAACATGCAAAAGAATAAGAAATCAGGAAGGGGGCAAATAGTTTTTCACACCACTGTATATAGCCCTGTGTGAAAAAGTGTTTGCCCCCTAAACCTAATAACTGGTTGGGCCACTCTTAGCAGAAACTGCTATTAAGCGTTTTTGAAAACCACTGCAATGCAATGAGTCTTTTACAGCGCTGTGGAGGAATTTTGGCCCACTCAAATTTGCAGAATTGTTGTAATTCACCCACATTTTTGAGCATGTACCACCTTTTTAAGGTCATGTCACAGCATCTCGATTGGTTTCAGCTCAGGACTTTGACTAGGTCACTCCAAAGTCTTCATTTTGTTTTTCTTCGGCCATTCAGAAGTGAGGTCACAAACAGCTGGCCGGACATTCTCCTTCAGGATATTTTGGTACACAGCAAAATTCATGGTTCCATTTATCACAGCAAGGCGTCCAGGTCCTGAAGCAGCAAAACAGCCCCAGACCATCGCACTACCACCACCATATTTTACTGTTGGTATAATGTTCTTTTTCTGAAATGTGGTATTACACACATATTGGGACTCCTTCCAAAAAGTTTTGTCTCTTTAGTCCACAGAGTATTTTCCAAAAAGTCTTGGGGATCATCAAGATGTTTTCTAGCAAAACTGAGACGAGGCTTTATGTTCTTTTTGTCAGCAGTGGTTTTCGTCTTGGAAACCATTTCTCCCCAGTCTCTTTCTTATGGTGGAGTCATGTACACTCACCTTAACTGAGGCAAGTGAGGCCAGTTGTTTGGATGTTGTTGTGGGGTCTTTTGTGGCCTCTCGGATGAGTTGTCTCTGCGCTCTTGGGGTAATTTTGGTCGGCCGGCCACTCCTGGGAAAGTTCTCTACTGTTCCATGTTTTTGCCATTTGTAGATAATGGCTCTCACTGTGGTTCGCTGGAGTCCCAAAGCTTTAGAAATGGCTTTATAACCTTTTCCAGACTGATTGATCTCAATTATTTGATTTCTCATTTGTTTTTGAATTTCTTTGGATCTCTGCATGATGTCTAGCTTTTGAGGATCTTTTAGTCTACTTCTCCCTGTCAGGCAAGTCCTACAGTATTTAAGTGATTTCTTGATTGCAAACGGGTGTGGCAGTAATCAGGCCTGGGTGTGGCTAGAGAAATTGAACTCAGGTTTGATAAACCAGAGTTAAATTATGTTTTAACAGAGGGTGCAAACACTTTTTCTCACAGGGCCATGTAGTTTTGGAATTTGTTTTCCCTTAATAATAAAAACCTTCATTTAAAAACTGCATGATGCGTTTACTTGTGTTATCTTTGACTAATATTAAAATTAGTTTGATGATCTGAAACATTAAAGTGTGACAACCATGCAAAAAAATAAGAAATCAGTAAGAAGGCAAGCACTTTTTCACACAACCGTATATAAGTAGATGACGAAACCCTCAAAAAATCTAATTAAGCAGTTACGTAAACTGACTCTAAATACTGATTTTTGGGCGACTCATTACCATTAGCCTGAAAATGACTGAACAGTTTACACACTGACATGGAACCCATGGAACAACTCTTACCCCCCTCTAGTTCAATAGGCCTTTTAATCCCTCAGCTGTACAGAATGTACACAACCAAGTATGGGAACTAAACCTCTCTTGTAGCTGTTGAATATTTGCATGTGTAAGTGTTAGCCCATGTGTTTGTTTATATACCTGCAATGCCCTGCAGTAGTCCACACACATTGAAGATGCTCTTCCTCATGATGCTCTGAAAGCAGATGGTGAAAATGGAAGTGAAGGCCACAGCACTGAGAAGAAGGATTCCTATTGCCAGAAAAATGGTTGCTGCCTTCCAGAATCCACTTGCAATCTCATCGAATGTCAGGGCATAAGGGCCACACATGACTCTGCCCACAAACACACACCGCCCAAAAAGCCCCAGTGTAGGGCGGTAGGCCTCACCAGATGCCTCAGGGGCAGGGTCAGGCCCTCGTGGGAATCCCACGAGCCAATCAGTGCTCAGGAAAGCAATGAGCTCGCTGAAGGCCGCAGCGATACTGAGGAGTGTCCAAAGCATGGAGCGGCATGTTACGATCACATGACACATGATGATGTCAGAGAGGATGTTTATGGGGAACGCTTGCGTGAAAGTTTGTCCAGGGCCTGAATGAAGAGGCAGTGAAGAACAAGGAAGTACAGCAGAAAAAGTGAAGAGTGAACCAGCCACTCTGGGTCGTGTCCCAAATCACAACCTTCAATGATTACTGTCTTCCTATGTTGTTTCCTGCATAAACAATAATCCTGTTGTTCTTCTTGTTGTCTTTCTCCTTGTTTCCTTCTTCTGTCTCTCCTTCTCTTCACCTACATCCTACTGTGAGAGTGACATCATGGCCATCTGTCTGTCCTACACACACACACAGAGAGAGAGAGAGAGAGAGAGAGAGAGAGAGAGAGAAAGTCAGATTAGTTTTGGTTTAAACAATTACTGGCTCATCACAGCACCTTAGGATCATGAATCACTTTTGAGTGTAAAAGATCAAATGAAACGATAAAACGATAAAAAAAAAAAAAAAGCTGAAACCACTGAAATTCCTGCTGCCTACGAGGGGAGAATTGAAGGCAGGACTGTTTAAGGATCATTTAAAATAGAAGTGGTACAAACTTTAAAGCATCCTATTAAACTGTCACCTTATGAAACCCAGGCTGACTAAAGGCAGCTTGCGATGGATTGGGACCCCGTCCAGGTTGTACCCCACCTCGTGCTCTGTCCCCTGGGATAGGCTCCAGTCCCCTGCCCCCAGGGTGAGATAAATGAACTGATACACCATTTACTCCTTTGACATAGGTGGCGTTTCAGACCACATAGAGTCAGTGACTGTGACGTGTTACTGTACCCCATGACACTATCACTACAGTATATATCAAAATAACATCGTCACTCCTATTTAACTGCTTAGATAATGTATTGATTATCCCAACTGACATGAAACCACAAGCTGCAACTTTTGTCTCCTTCTAAATGCACATGATCACTTCACAGCTCAGTGTAATCTGAGATACATGCAGTGTGTGTGTGTGTGTGTGTGTGTGTGTGTGTGTGTGTGTGTGTGTGTGTGATTTAATTCTCTCCTCCAATGGGCACTGATTTGTCTGCAGCTGATAACAGTGTTTACGTTTGCCTCCAAAACACACACACACACACACACACTTGGAATTAGCAGTCTCAGATTTCCTCTAACCCTCTGTAATCTCTTTAAATCAGATCCACACAAACATGTCATCCGTCATCTATCATTCATTATCCCCCTTGTTCTTTTATTCCCTCTTTTAGTGCAGAGTTGGTGTGTGATAATGTCAGTGGTAGATGTTGTGTGAGTGCAGCATTTCTGTGTGTTAGCCCATTGTCATTGTATGTTAGTGGTTGCAGTGTAGTGTTGTGTGTTAGTGTGGTATTAGTGTGTGTTAGTGTAGTGTTTGTGTGTATTAATGTCATTTTGGTGTTGGTATGTGTAGTGTTGTGTAGTATTGGTGTGTGTTATTGTTTGGTAGTGCAGTGTAGTGTTGTGGTGTAGAGACCTGCGCGGGACAGATTTTTCAGTCCCGCTCCCGTCCGCAAGATTCTGTCCCGCTCCCGCCCGCTCCTGCAAAATAAATATTATTGTCTCCCGCTCCCGCCCGCATTATTCAAGTTTTGTTCCGCTCCTGCCCGCAAAATCCCGCAGGTAAACATTCTTCCAGCTACTCTATTTGTTTCAATTGCTTCTCTTTTGAGCATATATAAAAAAGAAACGGAAAATAAATGTGTTTCGTTTTATTTTGGTTTGATTAAATGGAATGATGAACATGGACACGAACGAGGAGCTTTGCAGAGTAGTGTTGTGGTGGGTTAGTGTAGTACAGTGTAGTGGTGGGTTAGTGTAGTACAGTGTAGTGTAGTGGTGGGTTAGTGTAGTACAGTGTAGTGTAGTGGTGGGTTAGTGTAGTACAGTGTAGTGTAGTGGTGGGTTAGTGTAGTACAGTGTAGTGGTGGGTTAGTGTAGTACAGTGTAGTGTAGTGTAGGGTTAGTGTAGTACAGTGTAGTGTAGTGGTGGGTTAGTGTAGTACAGTGTAGTGTAGTGGTGGGTTAGTGTAGTACAGTGTAGTGTAGTGGTGGGTTAGTGTAGTACAGTGTAGTGTAGTGGTGGGTTAGTGTAGTACAGTGTAGTGTAGTGTAGGGTTAGTGTAGTACAGTGTAGTGTAGTGGTGGGTTAGTGTAGTACAGTGTAGTGTAGTGGTGGGTTAGTGTAGTACAGTGTAGTGTAGTGGTGGGTTAGTGTAGTACAGTGTAGTGTTGTGGTGGGTTAGTGTAGTACAGTGTAGTGTAGTGGTGGGTTAGTGTAGTACAGTGTAGTGTAGTGGTGGGTTAGTGTAGTACAGTGTAATGTTGTGGTGGGTTAGTGTAGTACAGTGTAATGTAGTGGTGGGTTAGTGTAGTACAGTGTAGTGTAGTGGTGGGTTAGTGTAGTACAGTGTAGTGTAGTGGTGGGTTAGTGTAGTACAGTGTAGTGTAGTGGTGGGTTAGTGTAGTACAGTGTAGTGTAGTGGTGGGTTAGTGTAGTACAGTGTAGTGTAGTGGTGGGTTAGTGTAGTACAGTGTAGTGTAGTGGTGGGTTAGTGTAGTACAGTGTAGTGTAGTGGTGGGTTAGTGTAGTACAGTGTAGTGTAGTGGTGGGTTAGTGTAGTACAGTGTAGTGTAGTGGTGGGTTAGTGTAGTACAGTGTAGTGTAGTGTAGGGTTAGTGTAGTACAGTGTAGTGTTGTGGTGGGTTAGTGTAGTACAGTGTAGTGTTGTGGTGGGTTAGTGTAGTACAGTGTAGTGTAGTGTAGGGTTAGTGTAGTACAGTGTAGTGTAGTGGTGTGTTAGTGTAGTACAGTGTAGTGTAGTGGTGGGTTAGTGTAGTACAGTGTAGTGTAGTGGTGGGTTAGTGTAGTACAGTGTAGTGTAGTGGTGGGTTAGTGTCGTACAGTGTAGTGTAGTGGTGGGTTAGTGTCGTACAGTGTAGTGTAGTGGTGGGTTAGTGTAGTACAGTGTAGTGGTGGGTTAGTGTAGTACAGTGTAGTGTAGTGGTGGGTTAGTGTAGTACAGTGTAGTGGTGGGTTAGTGTAGTACAGTGTAGTGTAGTGGTGGGTTAGTGTAGTACAGTGTAGTGTAGTGGTGGGTTAGTGTAGTACAGTGTAGTGTAGTGGTGGGTTAGTGTCGTACAGTGTAGTGTAGTGGTGGGTTAGTGTAGTACAGTGTAGTGGTGGGTTAGTGTAGTACAGTGTAGTGTAGTGGTGGGTTAGTGTAGTACAGTGTAGTGGTGGGTTAGTGTAGTACAGTGTAGTGTAGTGGTGGGTTAGTGTAGTACAGTGTAGTGTAGTGGTGGGTTAGTGTAGTACAGTGTAGTGTAGTGGTGGGTTAGTGTAGTACAGTGTAGTGGTGGGTTAGTGTAGTACAATGTAGTGTAGTGGTGGGTTAGTGTAGTACAGTGTAGTGTAGTGGTGGGTTAGTGTAGTACAGTGTAGTGTAGTGGTGGGTTAGTGTAGTACAGTGTAGTGTAGTGGTGGGTTAGTGTAGTACAGTGTAGTGTAGTGGTGGGTTAGTGTCGTACAGTGTAGTGTAGTGGTGGGTTAGTGTAGTACAGTGTAATGTGGTGGGTTAGTGTAGTACAGTGTAGTGGTGGGTTAGTGTAGTACAGTGTAGTGGTGGGTTAGTGTAGTACAGTGTAGTGTAGTGGTGGGTTAGTGTAGTACAGTGTAGTGTAGTGGTGGGTTAGTGTAGTACAGTGTAATGTTGTTGTGGGTTAGTGTAGTACAGTGTAATGTAGTGGTGGGTTAGTGTAGTACAGTGTAGTGTAGTGGTGGGTTAGTGTAGTACAGTGTAGTGTAGTGGTGGGTTAGTGTAGTACAGTGTAGTGTAGTGGTGGGTTAGTGTAGTACAGTGTAGTGTAGTGGTGGGTTAGTGTAGTACAGTGTAGTGGTGGGTTAGTGTAGTACAGTGTAATGTAGTGGTGGGTTAGTGTAGTACAGTGTAGTGTAGTGGTGGGTTAGTGTAGTACAGTGTAGTGTAGTGGTGGGTTAGTGTAGTACAGTGTAGTGTAGTGGTGGGTTAGTGTAGTACAGTGTAGTGGTGGGTTAGTGTAGTACAGTGTAGTGTAGTGGTGGGTTAGTGTCGTACAGTGTAGTGTAGTGGTGGGTTAGTGTAGTACAGTGTAATGTAGTGGTGGGTTAGTGTAGTACAGTGTAGTGTAGTGGTGGGTTAGTGTAGTACAGTGTAGTGGTGGGTTAGTGTAGTACAGTGTAGTGTAGTGGTGGGTTAGTGTAGTACAGTGTAGTGTAGTGGTGGGTTAGTGTAGTACAGTGTAGTGTAGGGTTAGTGTAGTACAGTGTAGTGGTGTGTTAGTGTAGTACAGTGCAGTGTAGTGGTGGGTTAGTGTAGTACAGTGTAGTGTAGTGGTGGGTTAGTGTAGTACAGTGTAGTGTAGTGGTGGGTTAGTGTAGTACAGTGTAGTGTAGTGGTGGGTTAGTGTAGTACAGTGTAGTGTAGTGGTGGGTTAGTGTAGTACAGTGTAGTGTAGTGGTGGGTTAGTGTAGTACAGTGTAGTGTAGTGGTGGGTTAGTGTAGTACAGTGTAGTGTAGTGGTGGGTTAGTGTAGTACATTGTAGTGGTGGGTTAGTGTAGTACAGTGTAGTGTAGTGGTGGGTTAGTGTAGTACAGTGTAGTGTAGTGGTGGGTTAGTGTAGTACAGTGTAGTGTAGGGTTAGTACAGTGTAGTGTAGTGGTGGGTTAGTGTAGTACAGTGTAGTGTAGGGTTAGTGTAGTACAGTGTAGTGGTGGGTTAGTGTAGTACAGTGTAGTGTAGTGGTGGGTTAGTGTAGTACAGTGTAGTGTAGTGGTGGGTTAGTGTAGTACAGTGTAGTGTAGGGTTAGTACAGTGTAGTGTAGTGGTGGGTTAGTGTAGTACATTGTAGTGGTGGGTTAGTGTAGTACAGTGTAGTGTAGTGGTGGGTTAGTGTAGTACAGTGTAGTGTAGTGGTGGGTTAGTGTAGTACAGTGTAGTGTAGTGGTGGGTTAGTGTAGTACAGTGTAGTGTAGTGGTGGGTTAGTGTAGTACAGTGTAGTGTAGTGGTGGGTTAGTGTATTACAGTGTAGTGGTGGGTTAGTGTCGTACAGTGTAGTGGTGGGTTAGTGTAGTACAGTGTAGTGTAGTGGTGGGTTAGTGTAGTACAGTGTAGTGTAGTGGTGGGTTAGTGTATTACAGTGTAGTGGTGAGTTAGTGTAGTACAGTGTAGTGGTGGGTTAGTGTAGTACAGTGTAGTGTAGTGGTGGGTTAGTGTAGTACAGTGTAGTGTAGTGGTGGGTTAGTGTAGTACAGTGTAGTGTAGTGGTGGGTTAGTGTAGTACAGTGTAGTGTAGTGGTGGGTTAGTGTAGTACAGTGTAGTGTAGTGGTGGGTTAGTGTAGTACAGTGTAGTTTAGTGGTGTGTTAGTGTAGTACAGTGCAGTGTAGTGGTGGGTTAGTGTAGTACAGTGTAGTGTAGTGGTGGGTTAGTGTAGTACAGTGTAGTGTAGTGGTGGGTTAGTGTAGTACAGTGTAGTGGTGGGTTAGTGTAGTACAGTGTAGTGTAGTGGTGGGTTAGTGTAGTACAGTGTAGTGTAGTGGTGGGTTAGTGTAGTACAGTGTAGTGTAGGGTTAGTGTAGTACAGTGTAGTGGTGTGTTAGTGTAGTACAGTGCAGTGTAGTGGTGGGTTAGTGTAGTACAGTGTAGTGTAGTGGTGGGTTAGTGTAGTACAGTGTAGTGTAGTGGTGGGTTAGTGTAGTACAGTGTAGTGTAGTGGTGGGTTAGTGTAGTACAGTGTAGTGTAGTGGTGGGTTAGTGTAGTACAGTGTAGTGTAGTGGTGGGTTAGTGTAGTACAGTGTAGTGTAGTGGTGGGTTAGTGTAGTACAGTGTAGTGTAGTGGTGGGTTAGTGTAGTACATTGTAGTGGTGGGTTAGTGTAGTACAGTGTAGTGTAGTGGTGGGTTAGTGTAGTACAGTGTAGTGTAGTGGTGGGTTAGTGTAGTACAGTGTAGTGTAGGGTTAGTACAGTGTAGTGTAGTGGTGGGTTAGTGTAGTACAGTGTAGTGTAGGGTTAGTGTAGTACAGTGTAGTGGTTGGTTAGTGTAGTACAGTGTAGTGTAGTGGTGGGTTAGTGTAGTACAGTGTAGTGTAGTGGTGGGTTAGTGTAGTACAGTGTAGTGTAGGGTTAGTACAGTGTAGTGTAGTGGTGGGTTAGTGTAGTACATTGTAGTGGTGGGTTAGTGTAGTACAGTGTAGTGTAGTGGTGGGTTAGTGTAGTACAGTGTAGTGTAGTGGTGGGTTAGTGTAGTACAGTGTAGTGTAGTGGTGGGTTAGTGTAGTACAGTGTAGTGTAGTGGTGGGTTAGTGTAGTACAGTGTAGTGTAGTGGTGGGTTAGTGTATTACAGTGTAGTGGTGGGTTAGTGTCGTACAGTGTAGTGGTGGGTTAGTGTAGTACAGTGTAGTGTAGTGGTGGGTTAGTGTAGTACAGTGTAGTGTAGTGGTGGGTTAGTGTATTACAGTGTAGTGGTGAGTTAGTGTAGTACAGTGTAGTGGTGGGTTAGTGTAGTACAGTGTAGTGTAGTGGTGGGTTAGTGTAGTACAGTGTAGTGTAGTGGTGGGTTAGTGTAGTACAGTGTAGTGTAGTGGTGGGTTAGTGTAGTACAGTGTAGTGTAGTGGTGGGTTAGTGTAGTACAGTGTAGTTTAGTGGTGTGTTAGTGTAGTACAGTGCAGTGTAGTGGTGGGTTAGTGTAGTACAGTGTAGTGTAGTGGTGGGTTAGTGTAGTACAGTGTAGTGTAGTGGTGGGTTAGTGTAGTACAGTGTAGTGTAGTGGTGGGTTAGTGTAGTACAGTGTAGTGTAGTGGTGGGTTAGTGTAGTACAGTGTAGTGGTGTGTTAGTGTAGTACAGTGTAGTGTAGTGGTGGGTTAGTGTAGTACAGTGTAGTGTAGTGGTGGGTTAGTGTAGTACAGTGTAGTGTAGTGGTGGGTTAGTGTAGTACAGTGTAGTGTAGTGGTGGGTTAGTGTAGTACAGTGTAGTGGTGTGTTAGTGTAGTACAGTGTAGTGTAGTGGTGGGTTAGTGTAGTACAGTGTAGTTTAGTGGTGTGTTAGTGTAGTACAGTGCAGTGTAGTGGTGGGTTAGTGTAGTACAGTGTAGTGTAGTGGTGGGTTAGTGTAGTACAGTGTAGTGTAGTGGTGGGTTAGTGTAGTACAGTGTAGTGTAGTGGTGGGTTAGTGTAGTACAGTGTAGTGTAGTGGTGGGTTAGTGTAGTACAGTGTAGTGTAGTGGTGGGTTAGTGTAGTACAGTGTAGTGTAGTGGTGGGTTAGTGTAGTACAGTGTAGTGTAGTGGTGGGTTAGTGTAGTACAGTGTAGTGTAGTGGTGGGTTAGTGTAGTACAGTGTAGTGTAGTGGTGGGTTAGTGTAGTACAGTGTAGTAGTCTTTCTATTTCTTTTTCTTTTCCTACCTTCTTCTCTTTTTGCTTTGCTTTTGCCTTTTCTTCACCTGTTTTTCTATCTTTGTGCAGGTCAGTGTGTGAGATCTGCACTGGGATAGAAGAAAAGTCGAAGAGAGAAAATATATAATTAAACACGCGCGTGCACACACACACACATACACAGATAGATAGAGAGAGAGAGAGAGAGAGAGAGAAAGATGTAGATTATAGGGTTCTTATGCAGGAAGGGTGGAAATCAGATCTGCGCGTGTGTGTGTGTTTGTGTGTGTGTGTGTTCTGGAGGACAGAGAAGAGTATTCTAATGTTTTCTCAGCTGGGGCAGAGGCTGTTTGAATTTAGGACTTCATCAGAAGTGTCTATAGCACCTGCACTGTGTGTGTGTGTGTGTGTGTGTCTGTGTGTGAGTATGTGTGCGTGTCAAGAAGTAAGCGACACAATCAAATTATAAATTTATTCTTATAGCATTTTTAGCTATCTATCCATCACTCATCCATCTATACATCCACGTCTTTATCCTGCTGCTCAATCCATCCATCATCCAGCCATCCCTTAGTAAACGTATGTGTTGTTCTGATTCTCGCAGCTGCAGCTGTGTGCATATATGTATGTGTATGTGTGTGTGTGTGTGTGCACGAGAGAGAGGAAGAGAGAGAGAGAGAACTACATATCCAGGTGGCATGTGGGAAATGCAGGACTTCCAGCAAAAACAGGTCAATGGAAAAAGACACACCCACCCACACCCACCCACACACACTCATGTAAACATGCTCAGCTTCATATAGATCCAACCAGTGCTTGTTATGTTCCCTGGATTTCCTAATAACATAAACACAACAATAGTCTCACACCCACACACACCCTAGACTGATTTATTTTGCTCAAAACCTTTGATGAATTGAAAACAGTATTGATCACTGGATTATATATGTTCGTGCAGTGTGATGAAAAATTTATATGATTGGTGATTGATTGTCACCGATGCAAAAAATAAATCGCACACACACACACAGACAGGAAGTCACACAGTTATAGGAAACTGTAACAATACAGTCAGCTTTAATACACACAACATATGTATGTGCAGTGCACACACACTGCAGGAGAGCTGAGGGGGTCACTGTGTGTGTGTGTGTGTGTGGGTAAATGTATGCGTGTGTGCGCGCACGTGTGTAGATTTTTATATACAGTATATATGTGAGTGAGTCATGTGAAACTTAAATGCAACTAATTGGATAATTTGTCCTCCAGAGGAAGTTCATGTGACTCAGCCTTGTACACGGGAATGAAATAAATGATCTGCACTTTGGAGTTGATTTTTATATCCTGTCTAAAGGAACTACATACTAACTACAAATCCAGGGCTAGTTTTATAACAGTTGTAATAAAAGCATATATCATATCTTCTTATATGACGATTTTGTTTAACGAGTTGTTTTATTACAGACATATCACACTCTATATGGGCCACACCCACTCTGCACCCTGGGCTTTTCATTAGTTATGGTCTGAATGTATAACCTCACTGATGTATAAGTTAATTAATATACAGATTTACTAATACACATATTTAATGATGTATAAATTCACTTACGTGTAAATGAACTGATGTATAAATTCTGATATATATTATAATGTATACATTTAGTAATGTACAAATTAATGTATGTATAACTCACTATATATACCTATCATATACAGATACACTAGTGCACAGATTTATTGTTGTATAATATCACCAATGTATAAATTCACTAAAATATAAATGTACAGTTTAACTGATTAATCAATTTTATAACGTACAGATTCACTAATCTGTATAGATTTATTCATGTAAGGATTCACTATACTACATTCAATAAATATTGCGCTACTAGTAACTGTTATTACCGTTATTTCAAACACTACTATTGTGCACACAGTCCCATTATACACTACAACACACAACTACTGTATAGCACACTACACATTCGCACTACACACTATTATAGAGCACTACACAATCCCACTATACAGTATAACACATCACCATAGCACACCACACAGTCCCATAATATGCTACAAATACAGCACTATGGCACACTACACATGATGCTCACATCACACACTACTAAAACACACTACACAATCACACAACACACTATACAATCCCTCCACTGACTACTATAGCACATCCACAGTACACAATATTAGAACGTACTGCACGTGTACACTTACTATAGTACATTACACAATCGCACTACTATAGATCACTCTACACACTACTGTAACACTCTACACCATCACACTGCAAACTATTTTTATATACTACAACCTACTGTAAAGCACTACAAACTACTATAACACACTATATAGAGCTAAAATCTCGAAATGGGCTTCAGGCAGTGAGAGCTAAAAACACAAATCAAACAATCTAAAATGAAGTCAAATCATACATCAAAGTAAATGCAATGAAATCTAACATCAAA